>MNCI01036336.1:2128342-2267682 GCA_015680685.1 Gnetum montanum | reverse complement strand
AGCGAACTGCGACCTAAGGCTAACTATCTAGATACCACAACTAGTCCATCTGCGGAGTTCGACCGGATCGCGCGTGCGACGCTCGTTTCGTATGGTTGAGTGTAGGGGTACCTCGCCACTCATCATTGGCGCCGTTGCCGGGGATGGTGCTAGTTATCTAGATTAGTTATATCATACAAGGTTGCTGTAAAGAACTTAACGATATATCTTTCAGAAAATAATAATTATTAAAAAGTCACATCTAAATTCACACACAATCATGCCTCTCCTACAAGATGATAATAACGCCACACTTAGTGAGGAAGTTCATTGGAGAACCGATGAAGTATATGATAGTGAATATTGGAGTGCGCAACCTTATGCAGGAGTCTCCTATGTTTATGAACATCCCAACGATACTCAAAGACTCTCGTCATCCAACTCTGACATCTCTAGTGAGGATGAGACATCCCATAGAACGAGAAAATGAAAGATATTTGCGGAACTCCTACCTTTTCTAAAATTCAAAATTTTTTCATGGTTTCTTATTTATCAAGGTCTTCCTATCAACACTCATTTTAAACATATGACAATTGTTCCTTCTTAATGTCCTTTTTGTAAAAGTGAAAACTCATTTTCTCATTTTTTTGAGTGTCATGTTACTCAACATACTTGAAAATGAATATCCAAAAATTGTAACAACTTTGAACTAAGCATCATTGAAGTCATTCTTAGTGATCACCTTGCTTTGTTTACTTCCTTTGTATTTGAAAATTTCTTCAACTACTTATTTTCTAGTCTATTTCGAAACTTTAGTATGCAATTATTTTCTAACAATAAGAGCATAACTATGACCTCTCTTCAAGAGTTAAATATCATATTCTCAAAGATGTCACTTTTCAGCTACAACATCAAGTAAAAAAGCTTTTAATGAAATTTGAACACTTAATTTATTCTTTATAGTATTAATTTCTTTTTGTTTTGAAGGCTTAAGAATGAAAAGCTTTCATCTTTTGTTACTATTTATTCATTATTTTTTATTGATATATTATTTTATCTTTAGAAGGAGTTTTCTTTCTCTCTTTACAAGAAACCCTTTAGTATGAAGTGAAAACCCATGAGGATGCTTTTAGATAAGTTGAAGATCTAGTTCTTTTCTTACTCGAGAGGGGAGGCTTTTCAGGATTGGTTGTAAGAATAAAAATCTAAGATGGCATCCACAAAAATCGTTAGGCCTTTCTATTTCTCTCTCTTTGATGATCTAATGTACTTTGAAGTTTTTTAATATTATGTTTCATTTTTGGGAGGTTCAACACTCTACCTTACTCCTTGCCTCATCCCTTCCCCTTCCCCCACCCTCTTAATTTAATATGAAACAAAGAAGATGGATAAAATCATTGGCAGATTTTGACTTCACAATTCAATATTACTTAGGAAAAGGAAATATAATGACACATGTTGTAAGTATAATAGTTGGAAAAATCTAAAATCTAACTATTATACCTAATCTAAGGGAAAATACTGTTTTGAAAAAAATCTTAAATCATTGGTATTAGGATAAATCACTAACACTATTAAAAAATGATCAACTTTCATAGTACATAGTTTAAGCTTGTTGAAATTTAAAGAAAAAATGTATGTTCTAGAGGTGGTTCACCATAAGCTCTTAATGAAGGCACATTTAAGTACCAAATGCATCGAGATAATGATAAAATATATTAAAATATTGAGGAGCATTATTAATGATCCAATATGAAGAAGAATATAGGTGATTGTATAGCTAAGTACTCGATATGCCAACAAATAAAAGCAAAGCATCAATGACCTTCTCAGTATTTGTATCCATATAGCATCCCAAGATAGAATTGGAAAGTATCAAGTTTTAGCTCAATTGAAAAATTTTTCATTATTGTCTTTCTCATATTCCATGTCCAAAAGGTTAGAATCTATAGTTATTCTCCTTTGTAAAATTTTAAAAAACAAAGTTATTGCAACTAAACTCATAAAGGAAATGATAAAATTCACATGAAGAATGGGTCAAGCCTGTTTCTCAAACTATAAATAAAGGTCATAAACCTTCATGTAAACAATTATGGAGTATTGAAGAGTGAGCAATAATGAGTGTTATCATTTTATTTTGTGTCCTCTCTTCACTCTCTTTCCAATTGAAGTTCTCAAGAATTCTTAAATGAAGATCTTAAGAATTTTCAATTACTAGACCATCTATTATTTATCAATGAAGCTTTCAAGCTTCCTCCATTGTTAAAATCCCTCCATTTTAGTTTCAAATCAAAATCTTTCACAATCCTCCCACAAATATTTTCACAATGATCTCACATTCACAAATCCCCAATCTTACAAACTCCACATCTCACAAAATTTTCAAAGATCATTAAAGAATAAGGAAAGCATATCTCTTAAAGAAATAAGGATAAGATTGTAATTATTTGATTTCATTTGATATTATATTTGATGCTTTGATTAGTATTTTGATTAAATTTTAATGCATATTGATAATCTATGATATTTCTCAATCATTTCAATTTTTGCAAAGAATTTTGCATCAGATCTTAGATCTATTGATGTCATTTCAAGAAGTTCATTCTCATTTCATTACTCAAGGTCAACTTTCTCCATGATTTGAATCAGTTTGTCACAAATCTATAAAGTGTCATTCAATCTCCATTAGATCTATGTTCTATAATCTAATATCTACATATTCATCTCAAATTCGAAGCAAAATGGAGCAAAATTCATCTGGATTAGGAATTTCAAAAACTACAAGCTCAACTAATCATTGCAAATCACTTAGCCATAATCTCTAGAAATATCCTCTATAACTTCCCAAGGTTTTTTGCATTTATCAATGCTTTAATAACCTATAATGACAAAAATAGAATTGTATAGATTTATATTAATTGAGTGATATAGATCAATATCATATCGATTCTTATCGATTGAGTTGTATCCAATTATATTACCTAAAAATAAAAGAAATAATGGCTTATTAATTTATTCAAATTTCAATGATGTCCAACAATATGTTGGAACTATAAAGAAAAATCAAATTCACACTTCCACTTGCATTTGACAGAAAGTAATTGTTATGAACATCACCATAGGTTTTCCTTCAAATATGAGTGGGAAAGTTATCATTCTTATGATCATAAATCTTTTGGCTAAATCTTTCCACTTCTTGGCTACAAAGGTATCAGTAAGTGCATAAGAGACTACTCAATTGTTTCTCTCAAAGATTGTCGAATTACATGGTGAACTAGTAAAGATTTTTCTAGATAGATTTGTAAAGTTGACATTTAGATGTTAATAAGCTTTTTAGAAGGGAATGGGAATAGAGTTAAATTTTAGTTCAACTTATCATCCCTAGAAAAATGGTAAAGTAGAACATATGAATTAGGTTTTGAAGGATATACTAGGAGCATGTGTCTTGGAATACAAAAATAGTTGGAATAGATTGTTACATTTGGTAAATTTTGTTTACAAAAATAGTTATTAGGCTAGGTTGAAGGCCAAATATAAAGTTTTATATAATAAACCTTATCATACACCTTTAAGTTGGGATACTTTGGAATTGTCAAAGTTGTGAAATGAAAGTTTTGAAATTGATCAAAAAAATTTGAATTCTTCAAACTATAAAAATTTAGTTGAATAAAGTCTACCCACAAATCAAGGTTAACAACTCATGACTTCATCACAAGTGAGATTTTAGTAGAGGAAAATTCAAAATCGATGATACCACGAGGCAACCACAGGTCCTAGAGTAGTTGTATTCTTGTAGGATTTTTGAATTGTTTACAAGTTGTGGTTAAGTCACCATGACTAGATCACAAGTTGTGGGACATTTAAATTTTTACATTGCAAGTCATGGTTAATATCTAGTAAGACCATGAGTTATGGTCAAACCAATTTTCTTTAGTATTTTCCTTGAACGACTCAAACTCAACTTCAATATTCTTCATTCCTTGGACAATTCTTCAGGAAAGGGTTGTTTAAAACTCAAAATAGATCAAAAGTTTAATTTAAATTATTTAAACATCAAATTTAGTACTTCATGATAATGTTAGTGCTATAAATGATAGATAATAATGAAATGGAAAAGAAAGAAGAGATGGTTCTACAATTAATTATTAGTGTAACATCAACAATAATATCATCAAAGAACATCAATTCATCATCATTGGCAAGATCATTCATCAAATTTCTTCAAAATCATCATTCATAAAATTCATCTCATTGTGTAAAGAAGAGAAATAGTCACTTATAGAAATGAGTAAAGACCATTGTACATCAAGTGAGGCCAAATTTTCTTTGGCCATTAGTCTAATTAAATGAAATTTTCATGGGTGCATCCTTCCATCAAATACTCTAATTTGAATTTTTACTAAATATAACTTTTAGGCTTTCCCTTTCCCTAGCCCACCCACCCACCCCCATCCTCCCCACACCTTCCAACACCCCCACCCCACCCCCACAAAAACACCTAAAATTTCTTCATTTTTTGAATTTTAAATTTGAAAATCCATTAAAAATTTCATACTAAGGTTTTTTCTTAGTTTTGAGAAACTAATTAATGTTTAAAATACTTCTCATGCACTTGAACTGAGGACATTCCCTCCTTTAGAAGGGCCATAAGAAGTGTGATCTTCAAGCTCTTTATTCTTTATGTAGACTTCTATTTTTTCAATAATCATCTTAATGTTAAAGCTCCTCATCTTTGATGGATTGTTTTCATGCTTTTGAGATTGTTGTTTGTTGTTGGACTTGAGGTTCTTGAATATATTGCAAAGTTGATTTTGTACTTCAATTATTGTTTTAATTCATCATGATTCTCTTCTTCTTCTTCTTCTTCTTCTTCTTCTTCTTCTTTTAGGAAAAAATATTTTGTGTGTATTAAAGAGAGCAAGGATGAAAATTCCTAGAGAATTACAATCTTAGCAAAATAAGGGGTTGATACCCAACAACATAATCAAGGTAAGAGCAATTATCAAAAAGATAATAGGAAAAGGGATTTAGGTCCTATAAAACCCCCAAGGCAAAGCAAAAAATATAAAAATAAAAATAGAAAACCAAGCCCACTAACTAGGATCATCCTTGGCCAAGGCCCCCTTAGGAATTTTCAACCAATTAGAGGTAATTTTGATTTTTCTAGTGGGGAAAATGAAAATTTAAAAGAAATTCTTGAAGTATGTTTCATGCTATTCTAAAATGGTAGTTTTTCTCTCGACATCTTTGACACCTTTAGCAAAGCTTGAATGAATTTTAATCACTCGATATCATCTTCTTTGTCAGGGCACACGTGTTTCCATAAAGTCCTAGTTGTCCTCTTGTTTTTGTAGAGTCTTACTCATCCTCTTGATCAACTCCTATGATTCCATGTGAGAAAAGAAGAAAATCTACCAACTAAAACCTAAAAGTATTAGGGAACTTAAGTTTTGACTTTGACACTTAGTTTTGAGAGAAAGCAAATTATTCGTTTGGTTGCATTTCTCAAGCACCCTAGGTTTGGTTTTGTTTGGTGATATTTGTATAGTAATGTTTTGTATTGATGGTTGCTTTTACAAATAGCCTTTTGTGGTAAGCCACCTATTTTGATGTTTATGCAAGTAGCCTTTCTCCATAAGTATCCTTCGGTTTGTTAGAGCTAGCACCAAGGGAGAAGCTAGGTGATTTTATGGTGAACTATGAACCTAAAAGTCCTTCATTATCTACAGTAACCAAAACCTTTTTGTATATGCCCTTGACACACTTAGGGGGCATATTTGGCTGAGTGTAGATTGTGAAAACCATTTTGGGTACCAAATATAAGAAACAAAAAAAATTTGTACACATTTTGTATTTATTTGATTTGGTTTAGATAAGATCTTATTGTATATAATGAGTACACATCCCAACTTATGAAATTTGAAATTGAGAATGGATATTAGCCTTCAAAATTTGGATTGAAAAGCAATCGAATCTCATTTGAACATTTGGCTATACATTATTCTTTATTTCTATTATTATTTAATTATTTGTTTAATCCTAACATTTTGTAAGATGTAGCAACCCTATGCATGGTTTTCCAGCTACATAATATTCGATCCCAAAACCCCTTAGGGAGTAGTTGTAATTTATTTCTTTTCTCTAATCTGTCATAGGGAGTGACTTTCCCCTTTATTTTTACCTTCCATGTGATACATGTTAGTGAAGATGAGACAAATGACTAGAAAGATTCTAGAATTAGATTTTTATTAGTTTTCTAGCACCTAATATTCAAGCACAAAACCCCTCAATAAGTACATGTTAGTGAAGATGAGACAAATGACTATCCCTTTTGTTTTTACCTTCCACGTGATATAGGTTTTAGGGGAGATATGATATATGACAAGATTAGATTTTTATTAGTTTTCTAATACTTTGAGATTTGTATTTTTCTATTCCAAAATGTTCATCTTGGATTATTTGTACTTTTTAGTACCCTTTGTTGCACAAGTGTGCATGTACTTGTCTTTTGGTATAGATTATTTTTCCTTTCAATTGTTTATTTTACATCATTGAAGTAGTGTTACATCCCATCTAGAAACAATAGGTATGGTCATATGCTTATGATTTATACATTACGTGTGGAGTCCTGGTGGGTTGTCGAGGATGAGTCAATATATTTTATATGTTACGAGGGTTTGTCTTTACATTACAATTATGATGTCTTTACATACTTAGCTAACATGATCATGTACACTAGCCCTATGTGATGTGTTTGACAAGTGATATTGTTGGCAAGGTTGTTGGATTGGGGTACAAGAGCACCTATCTAGTATGCCTTATGATTTATGTGTGATTTCAATATTTAGGCAACTGCACTATAGCACTATGTTGTTTGGATGTGGTTTTCATATGTGAATGTGTATAGCGTATGATAAGGATCTCGTAGGTTTAAACAGATTTTGATTTGGAGTCTCGATGTGTTTGTTTTGCATAATTGAAGTTCACAGTATTAGTTGCAAAGGAAAAATATATATTAGCTTATGAAAATGACATGGTTAGAAGGTAAAATAAAATAAAATAAAGTTAAAACAAAAATTAACGTTAGGTTGCACGCGACATGCACTAAGGGAATAAAAACAAAGGTTGCTTGTATATTTTTTTAACATATGTTTAAAAGCATAGTTTGGTTTTTATCTTTATTTTTTTCCATTGCCCTTTTGCAAAAAATTCAATTTTTTCTATGTTCTTTTGTTTTTCAGGAAAAAAAATGCACAAGAGCCTATTTTCTTTCTACTTTCTCCTTCTATTCCACATTTTTCTAAATTCTGAGCTTTGTGGATAGTTTTGCTTTCTTTGAGCCTGGATTTTTGATTGTTTTGGTCATATCTACATGGGTGCAGAACTTGTTGGGAGTGAAATGAAGTCCTACCAGATTTTTAAGGGTTTTCTACTTATTTCGGCCTTTCTGCCCAACAATTGTAATTTGCAGGTTGTCTTTACCTTTTCTCTGTATTTTTGTGTTGGATTAGTATATATAATTATGTGATGTGGGACTGATAGCTCAAAGACTGAGCTTGGACATGTTATTTTTCCTATTTCCCAAAATTGTCTAATTTTGGTTACAAATTATGTAGTAAGATATATGTGATGTATGGTATGATGTGGACTTGTGGTATATGATATGTGATGTTGATGAAATTGGTATAATTGGAATATGATATTTTCGGGGCCTATTGGGATGCAAGTGTTTTTGGGAGTTCCAAGCCTTCCTGGTGGTAATTAAATATTATTTAAATATTATTTTATTAAGTAAACTTTGAGCATGCATAACTTTGCTTCTAAAAGTTTGATTTAGGTAAAATTAGTGTCATTGGGATCATTTTAAGAAGTACTTTCTAATCGTGGGATTAGTTTTCTCCTTGGGCATATATCATTTTGAAGGTTATTATAGTGGTCAATTGTATGGAAGTACATGTCATTTGAGAAATACCATATTGTTTTGTCGAATCATGGTATTGTTTTCATGAAATGACTATAAATGTTAGATGTGGAGATGTGTGGTTCTATTATTTGGATGTGTTGTGCTTGTGACACATGTTGGCTTGAGCTAGTCAAAATGTGTACATGTTTTTAGAACAACACCTGTGATGGTTGTTGGTGGGTGGTGCTAGCATGAGGGTGTGGACTGGTTGGTGATGAGGAACCCTAGAGGTAGTATGGATTAACCCCCATTGTGATGCATCTATGAGGCTCCTATCGTAGGCCTCATCCTAAGAGTGGGAGAGTATAGGTGTGTTCGTCCCTATGGCTAGTACATGACATAGGTGTGTTCATCCCTATTGCTAATCCTCCAAAAGGATAGTGGTTATGGGTCACAGTTTGATGAACCCTACCATCAATTAGATAAATAAAAGACCTACAGGCAATGGCTATTATGAGTACTCGTGGCAACGTTTCACATGCTACATTAAGTATGGATATGCTAGCCACCACATGGGCTGTGTATGTGATAGTATCAATCTGTGAGTCATATTATTGATAATATGTGTTCTGATTAGATTATGATTATGTGAATCATGAACTATTTAATGGTATATCGTGAATATGATGACACATGCATGATAGATGATGTCAGAACATGGCTTTATCTATGATTGTATGATAGTATGTTAGCATTATGGGTGATATGATGTGTGTTGTTTTAAGCATGCGTAAGACTAACAGTTGTTGTAGGTTTCCTTGTACTCCACTCCTCTCCTCTAGTGTAGCACTTGTCAACCATCTAGCGGGGGAAGTATAAAGGCTTCTCACTCAGTTGTGTACTAACTTTATTTAATTACAAGTGAAAGGCACAGGATCCTAGATGAGTGCAGAGAGGAAGAGTAGAGGAGGGGGAAATCTTCAATGCTTGGTTATGTATATTTTCATGTACAGTAGTGTGTGGGCTAGTTATTGTTGTATGAAACTGTATGTACTCTTATATATACAAGAATGATGTTTATGTGTTTTTGTATTTTAGCAAAGCAGTGCATAGTTTGCTTTATGTAGATACATGCATTTTTATAGCATGAAAAGTATGTTTAGTTTTGGCGTAGTAGGAAATTTCTATACCATTTGACCTTCCTTAATATCATGTATTCTACATATTATTGGTTTTTAGTTAACATGCTTTCATTCTAAGATTACTTGATCCTAGGAATCACCTTACCCTCGCTAGGCCAAGGTGTTACATTGTGGTATTGGAGCTAGTTTACTTCGATGTTGTATGATGGTTGGGGTACTCACCCATTGGTGATTTCAAGTTATAGATATGTATAGTAGACATGGTCATGATTCTAGTGGGGCCTGCAGACCAGAAGGACCTAATGATGGATAGGAGTAGCCTCCTCAAACATCTAGTAGTGGTCTTGCAAATAGACGACCAGAGCTTATACAACAATTGTTATAGATCCTACATCAGCATCTTGCAGCTAGTGATGCTCTTATTTCCATGATCAGGGAAGTGGAAACTGGTAGTGGTAGTGGAGGCTCAAGAGAATTAAATAGGTAGCCTATCAATAGGGAACTAGTAGAGTAGTTTTGGAAGTTGGGACCTCCTAAATTTGATGGCATTAAGGATCCCACTATAGCTATAGAATGGTTGGAGGAATTGCAAAAGCTATTTGATTTGATGGGATGTGCATCAGTTTAGCAGACTCGCTTGGTGGTTTATCAACTAGTTGGTACTACCTGATGTTGGTGGATGACTGAAGAGTAGGCCAAGAAATGAATTGGTCAAGAGATGGCATGGGATGATTTTCTAGCATCTTTCAGAGGCCATTATATGTCTACCCAATATGCACAGGCCAAGGAGGATGAGTTCTACCATTTATATCAAGGTATTTGGTCTGTGGTGGAGTATGATGCTTGTTTCTCTAAGTTGAGTAGTTATGTACCATAGATACAGACATATGCTTAGGCATCGATGAAAAAGTTTGTCCAAGGTTTGAGACCATCTTTGAAGGATCACCTATTACCTCTCAGATTGACTTCCTATGATGAATCTAAAGCAATAGCCATGGATTTAGAGAGGAGTCAATGAGAAGATACAATGCATAGAGAAAGGCAACAAGGGTAGAAGAGAGGACCAACATCTAGAGAGAGGCCTAACCCCTCTAAGCAAGCTCGTGGCCATGAAGGAGAGTTCCCAACACTAGGTCATGGTCCTACTATTAGAGTTGGTCATGAAGTTATTGTTTGTTATAGATGTGAGTAGCCTGGTCATCTACAGAGGGATTTCCAAAATTGTTTTGCATGTAGGCAGCAGGGCATCGGGCTTAGGAGTGCCCAAAGTAGGCAAGCAATAGTGAAGGAGGCAGAGGTTGAGGATAGTGACCTCCAGTTCAAGGTGGGCAGGGAGCACCAGTCACTTAGCCTGGGGGAGGGGACCAGAGGACTCAAGGATGGGTATATGCCTTAATAGACTAGCCTTTGGACATGCATCCAAACATAGTGATGGGGACATGAGATATGATTTTGGGCTTTGCTGTGTTGATGCTATTTAATCCAGGTGCTAGCCATTCTTTCATAAATCCTATGGTTGCACATCATGTAGCTCTTGTATGTCATTTTCTTTCTCCTAGGTTGATAGTATCTTCTGCTAGGGGTCATGAAACTCAAGTTGATCAGGTGTGTATAGGTGTGCCAGTAGAATTGGAAGGTGTGTAGTGGGTTAGTGATTTACATGTTATGGATCTTGGGGTATATGATGTCATTTTGGGGATGGATTGGTTGTCATAATTCAATGTTAGTTTGGACTGTCGAAAAAAGTTCCTATGACTATAATCAATTGATGGTGCTTTGATTGAGGTACAAACTCGTCCAAGGACTATGCACCTAGAGTTGGTCTCCTCTCAGATGTACTGTAGGATGCTTCAAAAAGGCCATGAATACTTTGTGGCTACAATCTGTAGAATAGATATGATGGAGATAGATCAAATTCTTATGGTTCATGAATTCTCTGATGTATTCTAGTCAAAATTACTGGGTTTGCCACTGAGGTGAGAGCTTGAGTTTGAGATCAAATTTAAACATGGTACAAAGCCTATTTCAAAGGCTTCACACAAAATGTCTCCCTTCGAGCTAGCAAAGCTAAAGATTCAGCTACAAGAATTGCTAGATAAAGGCCTTATTCAACCCAATGTATTACCATGGGATGCACCAGTGCTATTTGTTAAAAAGAAGAATGGGAATTTGTAGCTATGCACAGATTATAGGTAGTTAAACTAGGTGACTGTGAAAAAGAAATATCCTTTCCCACACATTGATGACTTTTTTGACCAACTTCAAGAAGCTCATGTATTTTCAAAGATTGATCTCAAGTTTGGGTATCATCAAGTGTGGGTTCATGAACAGATGTGTCAAAGATAGCATTTAGAACATGGTATGACCATTATGAGTTTTTGGTGCTACCCTTTGGGTTGACAAATGCACCAATAGTTTTCATGCACCTCATGAACAATGTAATGCAGCCATACTTAGATCAGTTTGTGATTATGTTCATAGATGATATCTTAGGATATTCTCCTGATGAGCAATTTCATGTAGAGCACTTGCTGATAGTTTTACAAACTTTGAGAAGTACCAACTATATGCTCAGCCATCCAAGTGTTCCTTTTGGCAATCAGAGATTTAGTTCTTAGGACATGTGGTGTTAGGAGCCAGTATCTCTATGGATCCTACAACAATTGTAGTTGTTCATGATTAGCCTATACCGCAATCAGTAGTGGAGGTATGTAGCTTCTTGGGATTAGCAGGATATTACCGAAGCTTTGTGGAACAATTTTCTTACATAGCATCTCCTTTGACCCAATTGTTGAGGAAGGAGGCTAACTTTACTTAGGGCCTAGCCTGTCAGGCTGCATTTAAAGAATTGAAGCATAGATTGGTGACTGCTCCAATGCTAATATCTCCTACACTAGGACATCCATATGATGTTAGTATTGATGTTTTGGGGGATAAAATTGGTTGTGTGTTGATGCAAGATGAACAAGTTGTGGCTTATGCATCTTGTCAATTGAGGCTACATGAAACTAGATATCTTGTGCGTGATCTAGAGTTGGGTATTGTGATATTTGCATTGAAGATTTGGCGTCATTATCTATATGAGGAGCAGGTTACTGTTTGGATTGACCATAAGAGCCTCCAATATCTTATGAGTCAGCCACAATTAAACTTGTGAGAACATAGATTGGTAGAGCTGCTTGCTAATTTTGATTTTACTATTAAATATAGGCCTAGCAAGACTAATAAAGTAGTAGATGCATTGAAAAGGGTGGTGAGTGGGGTTAATAACTTGACACTCCAATCAAATTTGCAAGAGAAAATATGAGAGCAACAACAACATGATCCATGGTGTCAAGAATTGAGATAACAGATTACCTCTAATGGATCGCTCTTTGTGGATAGTCATGGAGTATTATAGAGGGATGGTCGAATATGTGTTCTAGAAGCTCTATGAATTTAGTTGATGGATGAGGCCCACATGAGCAGATACCAAATGCATCCATGTAGTTAGAAAATGTACCAAAGTTTATGACGGATGTATTGGTGGCTTGGTATGAAGAGGAATGTAGAAGAGTATGTATCTTGATGTTTAATTTTCTAGCAAGTGAAGATAGAACATCATAGACTTGGGGGATATTTGCATTCCCACAATATTCCTCAGTGGAAGTGGGATGCCATTGGTATGGATTTCATTGTTCATCTTTCACAAGCTCACAGTGGCTGTGATGCCATATTAGTAATTGTTGATTTGTTGACAAAGTCTACCCATTTCCTTGCCACATGATCCTCAATAAGTGTAGTAGAAACTACACATCACTTTCTTGTAGAGATAGTGTGGTTGCATGGTGTGCCATGACGGATTATTAGTGATAGTGATGCTCAATTCATGTCAGATTTTTGGTAGGCATTTCAAAAGGAGATGGGTGCAAAGCTAAATATAAGCTTGGCATATCATCCACAAACTTATGATCAAAGTGGGTGAATCAGATTCTAGAAGACATGTTAAGAGCTTGTGCTTTGTAGTATAGAGAAGTTTGGGATTGGATGCTACCATTAGTTGAATTTTCATATAATAACAGTTATCATGAGAGTTTGCAAGTAGCACCATATGAGATTTTATATGGTTGGCCATGTAGAACACATTTATGTTGGGATTATATAGAAGATTGTCGACATGTGAGCATAGATTTGGTGAGGCAAACTATAGAGAAAATTTGGGAGATATGAGATAGATTAAGAGCTACATAGGATAGGTAGGTGACATATGCCAATCAACGTTGAAGGCCACTAGAGTTTGCAGTTAGAGATCATGTATTTCTTCATGTTTCTTTTTTGAAAGGCCTTACTCAATTTGGCTGAAAAGGGAGATTGGCTCCTAGATACATTAGTCCCTTTCAGGTGTTACAATGAATTAGGAGAGTGGCCTATCGAATCGCATTACCTTCTCATTTGGCACATGTCCATGATGTATGTCATGTATCTATGCTACAACATTATGTGCTTGATGAACATCATGTGCTTGATCATTCAGGACTACAACTCCAGTCTAATGTTAGTTATGTTGAGCAATCGATAGAGATTGTTGATCGTATGTTACAATAGCTACACAATAAAGTTATACCTATGGTCAATATTTTATGGAGTAGACATGGACCTTCAAAGGCTACTTGTGAGGTGGAGACTGAGATGTGTGCAACTCATCTTGAGATCTTCCGAGAGGAAGATTCTCAAAGAGGGGAGAGTGTTACATCCCATCTAGAGACAGTAGGTATGGTCATATGCTTATGATTTATACATTACATGTGGAGTCCCGGTGGGTTGTCAAGGATGAGTTAATATATTTTATATGTTGAGGCTTCATCTTTGTGTTACGATTATGATGTCTTTACATGCTTAGTTAACGTGATTATGTACACTAGCCCTGTGTGATGTGTTAAACGGGTGATATTGCTGGCAGGGGTGTCTTTATGCTTTATGTGTGATTTTAGTATATAGGTAGTTACACTATAGCACTATGTTGTGTGATGTTTGGATGTGGTTTTGACATGTGAATGTGTAGAGCGTATAATAAGGATCTCATAGGTTCAAATGTATTTTGATTTGGGGTCCCAGTGTGTTTGTTATGCATAATTAAAGTTCACAATATTAGTTACAGAGGAAAAAAAATATTAGCTTATGAAAATGAAATGGTTAAAAAATAAAATAAAATAAAGTTAAAACAAAAAGTAACATTAGGTTGCATGTGATGTGTGCCAAGGGAAAAAAACAAAGCTACTTGTATATTTTTTTAACATATGCTTAAAAGCATAGTTTGGTTTTTATCTTTATTTTTTTTCCATCGCCCTTTTAAACTACCACCCATAAAAAAATTCTAGTTTTCTCTATGTTCTTTTGTTTTTCGGGAAAATAGAAATGCACAAGAACCTGTCTTCTTTCTATTCTTTCCTTCTATTCCACATTTTTCTGAATTCTGAGCTTTGTGGACAATTCTTGCTTGCTTTGAACCTAGATTTGGGATTGCTGCGATCATATCTATGTGGGTGCAAAACTTGTTGGGAGCGAAACAAAGTCCTACCAGATTTTTGAGGGTTTTCTACTTGTTTCGACCTTTCTACCCAACAATTAAAATTGGTGGGTTGTCTTTACCTTTTCCCTATATTTTTGTGCTGGATTAGTGTATATAATTATGCAATGTGGGCATGTGGGGCAGATAACTCAAAGAGTGAGCTTGAACATGTTATTTTGCCTATTTCCCAAAATTGTCTAATTTTGGTTATGAATTGTGTAGTAATATATATGCGATGTATGGTATGATGTGAACTTGTAAAATATGATATGTGATGTTGGTGAAATTGGTATAATTGGAATATGATATTTTCAGGGCCTATTGGGGCATGATCATTTTTGGGAGTTCCAAGCATTCTTGGTGGTAATTAAATATTACTTTATTAAGCAAACTTTAAGCCACATAACTTTGCTTCAGGAAATCTAATTTAGGTAAAATCAATGTTGTTGGGATCATTTTGAGAAGTATTTTCTAATCATGGGATTAGTTTTCTCTTTGGGCATATATCATTTTGAATGTTATTATAGTGGTCAATTGTATAGAAATACATGCCATTTGAGAAATATGGTATTGTTTTGTCATAGCGAGATATTCATGTTGTTTTGTCAAATAGTGATATTGTTTTCAGGAAATGACTATAATTGTTAGGTGTGGAGATGGGTGGTTATGTTGTTTGGGTGTGTTGTGTTTATGACACATTGGATTAAGCTAGCCAAAATATGTACATGTTTTCACGACAACGTTTTTGATGATCGTTGGCAGGTGGTGCTAGCATGAGGGTGTGGACCAGTTGGTGATTTGGCACCCTAGAGGTAGTATGGATTGACCTCCACTATGATGCATCCGTGAGGCTCCTATCTCAAGCCTCATCCTGAGAGTGGGAGAGCATAAGTGTGTTTATCCCTATTGCTGGTACATCACATAGGTGTGTTCATCCCTAGTACTAGTCCTCCAGAAGGCTAGTGGTTGCGGGTCATAGGTTGACGAACCCTAGCACTAGTTGGATAAATAAAAGACCTATAGGCAATGGCTATTATGACTACTCATGGCAATGTTTCACATGCTACATTGAGTGTGGATATGCTAGCCACCACATGGGCTATGTATGTGATAGTATCGATTTGTGAGTCATATCGTTGATAATATGTGTTCTGATTAAATAATGATTATGTGGATCATGGGTTGTTTAACAGTATATCATGGATATGATGACATGGGCATGATAAATGATGTTAGACCATGGCTTTATCTGTGATTGTATGATAGTATGTTAGCATTGAGTGATATGGTGTGTGTTGTTTTGAGCATGCATAAGACTAGCAGTTGTTGCAAGCTGCCTTGTACTCCACTTCTCTCCTCTAGTGCAGCACTTGTCAACCATTTAGTAGGAGAAGTGTAAAGACTTTTCATTCAATTGTGTACTGACTTTATTTAATTACAGGTGAAAGGCGCAAGAGCCTAGACAAGCACAGACAGAAAAAGTAGAGGAGAAAATTTTGAGATGTTTGTGTTTTTGTATTTTAGCATAGTAGTGCATAGTTTGCTTTATGTAGAGACATGCATTTTTATAACATGAAATGTATGTTTAGTTTTGGTGTGGTAGGAAATTTCTATACCTTTTGACCTTCCTTAATATCATGTATTCTACACATTGTTGGTTTTTAGTTATCATGCTTGAGTTCTACGATATATTGATCCTATGCATCACCCTTCCCTAGCTAGGGCAAGGTGTTACAAGTTTAAACTTATAAATTGAAATTTAATACAACATTTCCCTAGCTAGGGCAAGGTGTTACAAGTTTAAACTTATAAATTGAAATTTAATACAACATTCAAATATGGTGTTGAATAATTATTTGATATCATTAGAAGCCTCATACCATTATTATGTTATAATTATTTCATTGTAGTTAATTTCTTGGTTATTAATTTTTATTTTTATTTTTTGTACCAACATTAAGATTATAGTAGCTATTTGGAAGGAAAGGGGCATTGATTTTCGTTTATAAAATGTTTTATTTTATTTACGCCTTTGTATCTATTTTATGGATACCTTCTTCTTACCTGTCTTTTTCTTGATATCCTCACCATTTTCTTATGTTGCAAATTTAATTTTTTTGAATGCCTTTTCACCCTAAGCTTAAGTTAAAGAGATATTAAAGCGTGTTATAATGGCATATGGCAATAAAGCAGACAGCTAAAATTTCAGTAACTTTGTATAGATGGAATTTCAAAATCAAACAATTTCAATAAACAATAAATAAGTACATGCACATTTCAATAATAAGGAACAATTATAAAACTAATTTCATTTTGATGTCCATGGAACTTGAAGAAAATAAATGTGATAGTTAACGAAGAACTGAAGTACTTGAAACAGATTTTCCAGATTCGAAAATAGAAATAGCCACAGTGCAATCCAGCATACAGATTGAAGACAAGTTTGGTATGATATTAGATTTATAACTGATGCCTCGTAAAAGCAACTAACATTGTAAGAAAAATTATAGTGTTCAGCTTTCTCCCTGTAAATTCTTAAAGCATGAAAATCGTTTGAAGATTAACATTGGAGATAAAAACGTTATTCGTAACATCAATTTCAATTTTTAAAACTTATTCAACTGTTTATTGCCTTCAGCGCATCCTAATATTACTGTAATATAAAACACTGCATGCCAAGATTTGCATAAATGTGGACCAAGAATCGTTTGTTATTCGTTCTGCAAAACTGGTCGGCCAGATGAAATTCTTTAGGTAGAAATAGCATCAGGTACGTCAACAAAGTGTTGCAAGAGTGGAATTTTAGTACACAACAAATCCACTACATTTAGGCGAAGCCCAATACGATTCACCCTCAAGAAAAAAACAAAGGTAGAAAAAGAACCTCAAAAGAATAATAAATGAACCCATATGCTGGAGTTACTTGTAGATATACGATCCTATTAAGGACCAATGCAAGGAAGGTTTACAACATAGGAATCTACTTGGTTAGACTTTGAGCTGAAAACTGGAGTATCACACAGCTTACCGCTTGCTTTTACAAAATTTTTACTCCAGGAACATACCGTCTTCAAGGAGGTGCCAAAACAGGATAGCCAGAAGACTTATCCAAAAAATATCAATTTGATAGTAAGAAGAAACAGCATGAACAGGCACATAAAAATAAGTATAGTTGCACACATAACCATGCCTCCCTCCTTCTGTGTTCTTTCTGCCTACATGCGTAAAAAAAAACAAAAGCAAGTTTCCAGCAGGAAAACTAGATCAATGAAAAGCCATTGAAGCAAAAACAAGTAAAAAAACTAGAAAACTTTAATATTTTCACTTATGATCAAAGTACAGCATATGCCAACCCTTTGTAACTGTTTGACACCCTGTTCGACTGTGGATGCAACATTCTGAATATTATAATCAATGCGGTCAACTATGGTGCCCTGCAGCCAAAAGCAACATAAGAGAAGTATTATTATAACATTCTTTTTTCTTCTAAAATGGAATCCAACCTAACGCACTATATACAAAATCAATAATCTGTACTCATGCGTCTGCATAGGATTCGTACCTGATCAATGACAAGATATGAGAGATCCTGCATTATCTGCTGCAACTCGTTCACTGAGTCCAGAATCTGTATGTAACGGACATGGCCAAGTAAGATACTATGCATAAAGTTGCCAAAAAATTATAATCATCATCCCTGCACTTATTCCATCTGAGGGGTCATCTTTGCTCTGATCACTCAGTGATGTGTACATGCCTTTTACAGTTAAATATCATTTCAACACCATCATCTGGGTGCCATAAGTGGGACTGAATCCATAACTTATCCCTTACGGGTCATCATCCTATAGGTAAGGCAATGCCTGCCTAACAAAAATCACATCACAGGTATGTGATTACCTGGACAATTTCCTTCTCTCTTTCTGTTGTAAGAATGTCACTCCTTTTAATAGCTGACAGCTGTTGAGCGTTAAATATCTACAGAAGATCAATGAACAAAGGTAAGAACAAATTGTCAATGAAACAAAAATCATCATAAACAATTTGCTTTAAAAACTGAAGCTTGATAAGATGGAAGAGAAGTGTACTGGTTTACTTACATTTTCAATATCATCTTTTTGAGCATAGCTTTTCTGATTCAAATCCATGCCCAAGCCAAACCCATCGGATCCCTACAATAAACAAGGACAAATGTGTTGTGATGCAATGAACTAAAAATTGCAGAAGAAATCACCATCTAATAACATTTTCATTTTGATGTAAAGAATGTTCACATTTCAAATCATGGTTTATAGAAAGAAGCAAGTAAACAAGACATAAATACAAACCATATCTAAAAGTAACAAATACAGAACCTAAATTCAGGATAAATAGGAGTTCAAAAATAGAGATAGAAGTAGAGGCACACCTCTTCTAGTTGATGAAAACGTTGCAGGTAATTTTTCTGTTGTTTTCGAAACTCCATGGACAGTGATTGCAAGTCAGTTGCAAGGTATCTCTACATTGGAATTTAGGTTTAATCAAGAGGAAAACAGATGGGCATTCCAAAAATTGCTAATATATCAAAATTCAAGAAAAATGTAGGACTTACCTGGACATTCTTTTGAACTGTTGCATCCTCTGAAAGATTCTTCACAGAAAGCTTCTGTAACATTTGCTCACTTCGTTTAAGCAAGCTGGTAATCTCACGTGACAGTTCCTCAATCGCATGTTGATCAGCCATTGAGTCACCAAAATTGGGCATCAAAGCCTTTGCATGAAGCTTTACCAACATAGCAATTTTTTTGCGAGCCTCCTGCATATTTTCTGTCACCGCTTCTGATATGTCCACCCATGATGGAGGAAGGCCAACTGTTATAGCATCACCCCTAGCATTGAACAGATGAGAGAATCTAGAATTATGAATCTACAGAGGAACATCTGGTAACCAGACAGCATTTAGAACAGCATGCTGATTTGTCAAGATTCTACATAAAATAGTTAATGGATGCTCTCATCTATAAAAAATACTACAATATGGAGTCGGAATCAATTTCACAACCTCAGAAAGCTTCAGAGTCACAGACCCATCAAAAAGTGAGTATAACTTATAACAGTTGCCTTGGATGTTTGTAGAATCCCACAAGAGTTAATGATATGTTTCTGCTACAAACTGTGCTCTTGTTCCAAAAGAACATCATTTTAATTTTGCCTAACAGTTTTCAAGACCAACAATGCAAGACAACTAGTAGCTGTGGAGTTCCAAGGGTTGTATGAAATATATCAGTCCAACAGAACAGAAGCCTAGCTATCTTACAAGAAAATTTCCGGCCTTCATTTTAATCATTGAATCCCAAAGACGGCACAAGTGGCACAAGCCCAACCACGTCTACATGCATTTTTGTACACACATACGATTACATATTAACAATCATGATAACCAATATACCAAGCTCCCTGGGTGCAATATTAAAACTGAAAAAGGATAATTCATGAGCTGTCAAAGCATTAGAAATGGCCTTGCATTGGATTCTTTCCCTGTATCTTCATATACAGCATATGGACAACATTCATGCCAATTGCTAATATCCATCTTGTCTTGCCACATGGAATGCATGTATTGGGTAATGCCTGGGAACCACTGTACCAGTTGGAGGTGATCTTGATAAGAAAAAATCTACACATGCAAGCTTATTTGTGTGGCGAAGGAGCTGTTATTTGGTTGTCTAAGTTAAAAAATATTCTCACCTTATCTTCTACAGAAGCTGAGTCCATAGGATTAACCAAAGCTTGTGTTGGAAAAATGAAGACAAATACATTAGTATTATTTGTTGTATTTCCTTTTATGTTTTTAAAATGATGTTGCATTTTAAATAATGATATGAAAAAATGTGTGGCTAGTTTGTGGGGATGTGTTTTATGCCACGTGTTAGGATTGGGATTTGGTCCTAATATTTTCTTATAAATAGAAGGCTTGGGTAGCCTTTAAGTGTGTGTTTTTGATGTGGAAGCATTGTATTGAGGTTTTACCTTGGAGATGAGAGTCTAAGATCTAAGATTTGTTGGAGTAACAGATTTGGTGCTTAGGAAAGCTATAAGGATGCCTTGTGTCCTTGTGTAGAATAGAAGGTAGATCAGCACTATTGTGGAGGTAGGGTAAAAAGGGCCCGAACCATGTAAATCTCTGTGTTCTTGTGCTATTTTCTTTCGTTGTTTTCATTATACTTTTACAGCAAACGTTTGCTGGAGTTTACAGCGGTTTTTTCAATGATTTACAACGTCTATTTGATCTGCTACAATGTGATATTTTCTGTCTTTAACATTTTATTTAAATCTACAACGTTCTAATAATTTCTCCAAAGCTTCTCTAGTGTATTTTCAAATCTAATTTGTTGATTGTTTTATTGAAACTATCGTTTCCGATTATTATAACTAGTATCAGAGCTAGATCTAAAGAGATGGAGAGGCTGCAAACAATGGAAAAATTGGTAAGAAGGAACTGGAACATTTGGAGCATTTTGATAAAGGCCGTTTTAGCACAAAAGAAGTGCCAGGAGGCCCTCAACCAACAAGAATGTCAAATGCTGATTCGAGAAAAATTAAGACTAAGGCATTATCTTTTATTCATCCAACCCTAAGCAATGGGATATTGGCATCAATAAAACCTTATATGGATCCACATGATTTGTGGCAAGTGTTGAAGAATAGGTTTGATAAAGTATTAGGTTTGAATACCTTTCATATTTATCAGAAAGTTTTTAGATGCAAGAAGAGATCTACTGTGTCTTTCCAAGATCATTTGGATAAGTTGATGGGAAATCTGAATAAGTTGGAAGAATATAAAATTGTTATTCCAGATTTAGTTAAATCCTAGGCTCTATAAGTTGGTGGGGGTTGGTGGTGGTGGGGTCAATTTGTAAATGATGTTTATGTGAGGATGTGTGTTATCCCACGTGTTAGGATTGGGATTTGGTCCTAATGTTTCCTTATAAATATAAGGCTTGGGGTAGCCTTAAGTGTGTCTTTTTGATGCAGAAGCATTGTATTTAGGTTTTACCTTGGAGACGAGTCTAAGATCTAAGATCTGTTAAAGTAGCAAATTGGGTGCTTGAGAAAGCCATAAGGATAGCTTGTGTCCTTAAGATTTGAGCAGAATAGAAGGCAAATCAGCATTGCTGTGGAGGTAGGGTAAAAAGGGTCTGAACCATGTAAATCTCTATGTTCTTGTGCTATTTTCTTTCGTTGTTTTCATTTTGCTTTTACAGCAAATGTTTGCTGGAGTTTACAGCAGTTTTTTCAGTGATTTACAGCATCTATTTTATCTGCTATAGCACAATATTTTCTGCCTTTAACATTTTATTTAGATCTACAGCATTCTAATAATTTCTCCAATGCTTCTCTAGTGTATTTTCAGATCTAATCTGCTGATTGTTTTATTGAAACTATCACTTCCAATTATTATAACAACTTACAAGCAGATTATGTGGCTAAGGCTCAAACAGCAAGCATATAATCAATTGTGTGACAGCAATACTGCTATAATCTTAGCAAAGAACAATGCATTTCATGGCAGAACAAAGCACATAAATGTAAGTTATCACGTCATCAACAAGCAGTTGAGAATAAGATGTTGGAATTGAACATGGTACATACAAATGACAATGCAGCAGATACTCACCAAACCAGTTCATCAGACATCTCTTACAAAATCAACATTGGAATGGCACAAAGTTGCTAGATGAAAAATGAAAAACAATGCTTTGGTGAACAGGGATGCTTATACTCTTGGAGGAGAAAATGTTGGTTCTCTAGGCTGCAAAATATTCTTCCCTTATCTTCTACAAAAGCTGAGTATGTGAAATTAATAAAGGCTTGCAACGACATACCGTGGCTCCAGAACTTCTTAAATTAAGTTACTCATAGAACAGCAAGTATTTAATCTGTTATGTAATATCAATAGTGCTATAATTCTATCAAAGAATGCTGAACTTCATGTCAGAACCAAGCACATTCATGTAATTTATAATTTCATCAAGAAGTAGATAAGAATAAGGTTTTGAAACTCAAGAAGATACATACAGATGACAATGCAGTGGACATGTTCACAAAAGCAGTTTCAGCAGAAAAGATTATCTTCTGCAAAATAAAGATTCTAATGGCAGACACGTAATAGATAAAAAATGAAAAACAATGCAGACTAGATTTGACTTAAAATAGAAGCTTATTAGACTTGAGCCTAATGTCAAATCTATATCATTCCTGAAGAAACTCCTATATGTATGCCTCAATGTGTGTCCCCTACTTTTTGGTTGCGTCAGACTGCAATCCATGATTTTAGGAAGCCAAAAATTGCAACAATAATCTTTGAGTTTGCATGCTGACGAACTATAACAGTAATGTCTAATTTTGTGCTGTGAAAACATGTTATTCAATATGACCGCTATCCATGCTTTTTTCTTTTTCTTTTTTGGTTAAGGATTTGGTATGTTCTATCAAGCTCAATGTTAAGAAAAGATTTATATGAAGTAACACCTTGAACTTATGTCTACAACTTCACGGTAAAACCACCACCATGGTGAAGTTATCTCCACGGTGTAGCCATGGTAGAATCAGTGTAATACTATGGTTACAGTTAGTTAATTGTTTATGTTAATTATTAGTTACTTAATGATAAACAAATGGTTGTCCTTTTCCAAAGGACATGACAGTTACACTAGACTTATAAATACTCATAAAAATTCACAAGTGAATGTGTGAAGTGTACAATACAACCAAGACGAAGTCTAAGTGTGGATTTACTCTGCATCTCAGATAATTTGTTGTTTTTACTAATTTTGTCTGTTCATATATTCAACTCTATTTTGTGGTGTTCATACACACTATGATGTTATTGTTGAACTGTTAATCATGAACATTGCATGAGATAAATAAGAGGTATTCAACTTATATCTCAGATAATGTATGACATTGTCATAAACATGTATAACATGCTCAAGCTCACACTGTGGTGTTCAACTGTCTGAAATGTTATTGAACCTGATGTATGTATGATAATTTATATCAACATAGTATGTGTATTATTTCCTTGGACCTTGGGATTCAACATATCACAAAACTTAACATGGTATCAGAGCTGAGTTTATATTAATAAAACTTATCACACAAGATAGTGGATAGTTTGTTTATCAACTATATAATGAAATATTGTGATGTGAAAAATAAAAAATAAAACTGTGTGCATCCTCAAAGAGGAATTGCATTATCAAATCAATTTCTCCTGAACTTTCAAAGGATACAATCTTAGAATTATCATTCCCACTACCATTACTACAATCTAGAACTCACAATGGAATAATCCACAATGTAATAACTCACAGTGGAATAATTTCGTTTTTTGAGTTTGCAGTATAAAAGATCTGTCACTAGTTGAGAATTTTATCAGAACATTCAACAAAGATTGGCTTATTCACTTGTTTTGTTCAATTTTGTGGTTTGGAAAAGTACAGAAAAGATTTCTTAGACTTTGCTTTGAAAAATGGTCTTGTTTTTCAATTCTCCAGATGATTGGAACCAGACCTGTCAAACATCAACAATGAGAGTGTTCATTCAAAGGTTAAGAATGTCCTATTTAGGCTTAGGGGAGATTATAGCCTATAGAGTGTCTGTAACAGAGAAGAAATTCCACTCCTTGCCATTGCTCTACACAATGGTGAAAGAAACAAACCTGCTTGACTGGTTGTTTATCTTAAAAGAGGAGTTGGTGAATGAGGTACTTGGTTTCTATTATATATCTGAGCCTCACCCCTGATATGGCTATCTACTTCTTACTTTGTAAGAATTTTCAAGAATTTAAGAGTGGATGATGTCACCATGGTGGTGAAGAATGAGGACAAAGATATGGGGTCCAAGTTATTTTTGCACGCATTTTCAAAGGAAGAACATTTAGTTATAGAGATTCCATCAGTACAATAATCGAAGGAAGTTTAGGCTAAGGAGTGGTCGGTACCTATGCATGAATATCTGTCACCTTTCACAATGAAGTTTATATTTGACCACTATCAGTTTGAGAATAAAGATGTTCACTGAGTTAACTACAACCTTCTCTAAAACAACTGCTAAAAAGAATTAAATTGAGGAAATATTGTACAATGCGGCAAGACGGAAGGATACTGAAGGCATTAATAATGATAATTTTACATTCACTGTAAGGTCCAAGGTTTCTAAATATATTTTAACATTGACTAAAGATCCTTCCATAGCTGTAAGTAATGATCTTTTTGTTCAATTTAATTATTTTGAATTACACCATGATGGGATACTTTTCAAAGTCAAAGCCTTGGAAAATTAGCGGGGTAGAGATAAAGATGCCTTCACATATGCTAAAATGATGTTTTGACTTAACAATCTGCAGTAAGCAAATGCACATAAATAAAAATATGCTAAAGTCTTCAAAAAATATCAACTAGAGGTGACCAAGGCGTTGAAAGTTGCTCATGGCGTTGAAAGTTGCTCATGACCAAGCAAAGATGCTAAAAGCCCTAAAACAAGCAAAAATCATCGCAGAATCCAACACAAATCCGGAACTAGCTAATAGAGTTCAGAAGTTGATGGTGAAGATAGTGGAGTCCAAAACTGATAAGAATAGTTAGAAGGAACGAAACTCTACTCTTCTACATTATCTAAAAAAAGTTTAAAAGAAAATAACAAAGCTAACAATGCAGAAGTCTAGTATAGAAGTAACTTTGCATGAGGAGAGAAAACAACATGGTGCCACGGTGGCAAAACTACAAAAACAAGTGGTCACTGACAAATTTAGTACTCACTATAAAAAGTATTAATGTCATGGGTTGATTTAGATCGTGACAACCTGCAATTCTTACCATGAGTCCCCCGTCACTTCAAATCATATTTAATAATATTCATGAGTGTGTCCTCAAGCAAATTGGCACCAATCAGAAGGAAAATATAGATCCTGCTTCTGATATTCCACCACCATCAAGTGAAGAGCCAGCGTCTGAGTTCATGGTGAAGGATACAGCTCCCAAGTCTAAGGGAGAATCATCATCCAACATGTTTCAAAATTTAATGAACATAGATATAAATTCATTTGCAGATGATTGATGATAATTGTTTTACAAATTCTTACTTGTATCTCATTATAGTGGCATCTCCATGTCTGACAATGATGTTTAAATTTACTTATTCATGACAAGCTAGTTTCTTTCCTAAATGGTATATAATTTAGACTGATGGTATAATATATTTTGAAAAAGATCACACCCCAAGTATCTCTAGTTATTCTTTCTATCATTTCAGAAAAACATTAAAAGCCAAAACGGTTTATGACATATATAATTCGGAGGAGGAAAATGCTCACCGTCATTATTCCATTTTACTTCTTGCTTTACTAATAGGGACCGTCATTTGGAGTGACAGTAAGGTGCTTGTTTCTCAAGTCAAAACCCTAGGTTTGAGCCTGGGCACAGCCACTCAAAGAGGTTAGGCTTTCACTCATCTACCAACCCTCCTAGGACCCAACTTAGCATGATGAGCACTATGGGTCTAGGTGATGATTTTTTATTTTTTTATTTTTTTTTTGCTTTACCAATCAAGAATAATGTTCTTCCTTTAAACCAAACAATGCTCACTTGAAATGATTTTTATGAGAAATTCCAATAGAGTTAGTTACTCTGCAACTTTTGGCGGTGAATTAAAATCTTGATTTTTGTTGTATTCACTTGGGTCATGGAATTGTTAATTATATAGTAAAGCAAAATTAGTTTTCGAAATTTAACCTTGAGAAGTGGTATTAAGAATTTGGTATGTTCTATTAAGCTTAACATTCAAAAGAGATCTATATGAAGTAACACTACAAGCTTATGTCTATACCCTCATGGTGATACTACCACCATGGTGAAGTTATCTCCACGGTGTAGCCACAATGTAGTCATGGTAGTCATAGTATAATCACAGTAGAATGTTATGGTTACAATTAGTTAATTGTTTATGTTAATTATTAATTAGTTAATGATAAACAATTGGTCCAAATGACGTGATGATTACACTAAACCTATAAATACTCATAAGAATTCCCAAGTGAATGTATGAAGTGTGAAATACAACCAAGACAAAGTCTAAGTATGGATTCACTCCGCATCTCAGATAATTCCTTGTTTTCCCCAATTTTGTACATTCATATATTCAACTCTATGTCATGGTGTTCATACACAGTGCAATGTTATTATTGAACAATTAATCATAAACATTGTATGAGATAAATTAGAGGTATTTGACTCATATCTCAGATAATGTATGACATTGTCATGAATATGTATAACACACTCAAGCCCAAACCATGGTATTTAGTTATATACAGTGGTGTTAAACCTGATGTATGTATGTTAATTTATATCAACATAAATTGTGTATTATTTCCTTAGACCTTATGATTCAACATATCAAACAACTTAACATTTATAGGCTTGAAATCTATATGAACAGATGGAGAGGTTGGTGTGGAATGTATTCTGCATTTTTACCTGAGATATGTTTCCTTTCCCATAGATGTTTCCATTCACTAACAGCTCATTTAACCATTAATCCAAAAGTAGTGACTGGTTGTGTAACGAACCACTTCTCCTTGAGTTTTTGTGTTAATGATTGTAATAGTCTTTTGTGTGTTTGTGTGCACATTTTGTTGACAAGTTGTGTGTGTGCTTTGGTGGAAAAGGCTAATTGGAATAGTAATAAATTTGTTGACCATATTTTTATATGTATTATGATTAAATGTTTAAATACTTTATGCATAAGAAATATGATTTAAAATACATACTGGGAATGTTTTAGAACAATAATAATAAATGATATATGGGAAAACAAAATATTTTCCATTTTATTTCAACAGAGATGCTGAGAAACAGAGGACAATGCTCTAAGGTGTGCCTCAAGAGCTAAAACAGGTATGTTGAGATGCAAATGAATGCTCATATTGAGGAACTTGACCTATGAATCAAGTTGGAGGAACCTAACCTATGAATCAGGGAAACGTTGTGCAAATACTGTAGCTTTCTATTTTATTTTATCTAAATGTGATGCATTGCTCTTTTTAGTTTAAAATAGTAGAGTATAAGTACCCTCTCCATTGCTGTAGAAAGGTCACGTGATGACCTTTCAGGGCTCGTAAAAAATGAAAAAAATTCACATCGCTGATGACCTGAAAAAGAAGGTGCCTTATTTGATTATGTATCTTGAACTACCCTTATCATGAATCTATTTGAAAACACTTTCCTTGCATCTTATGACAATTCCGAATGATAAAGAGATAGATATTATGCCAGAATGTTTTGTAATTATCAAGAGGAATTGAACCTAAGATCTAGCAAAATCTATATTCTGAATTATCAAAAACTGTTGATTTAGGAATTGAACCTGCAACCTGTGAATACACATATTTTATTGATTTTATTATAGTGATCATGAAGAGAATTGAACTCATGATCCATTGCTGAAGAAAGAGAGAGACAGATATATATATATATATATATAACTTTAAAAAGAAAGAAAAGAATACGAACAATCCCCAACAAGTCAGTTACAAGAAACCAAAGAAAAGAATATGAACAGTCCCCAACAAGTCAGTTACAAAAAACCCAAGAAAAGAATACGAACAGTCCCCAACAAGTCAGTTACAAGAAACCATTCATTATCCCTTATTCCACCCACAAATAGGAAGAGGAGGAGAGAGAAAAAAGAAGGATACATAGAAGGCAAAAGTAACTTCGCAAAACACAAAAAAAAGAAGGATACACCAACAAGGAGTGTGGCTACGAAGGGAGAGAAGATTGTCGCTACTACAAGAGATGGCAAAGAGAAAGAAAACAAGTGCGGCATAGCAATCCAATATTCAAATAATTCCTCCTAGTAAGCAAGATATCTAAGCAAGGAGGTAAAATGATCCATCTTTGTTGTGTTTGATAACAGCTAGCAAGGGCTGATTTTCTCAAACTTCTCTCTTCTTGCTTGTCTAACCACCTTCACAATGCTTGTATGAAAATATCAAGATTGTTGTTGTAAGCTTAGACTTATTTTTTGGATCTCTCCGCCTGTCCTCTGCACTCTCATACCTAAATGACTTGGATGAGAGTTGTTTCTGTAACGATTCAGAAACACCCGTAATGATTTTGGGCATTTTTGGCAAAGGATTGCCAACAAGGGCTATGGATCCCTGATGTGAGGATTGGTACCGCCGGCAGAAAGCAAGAGTATCCTTGGGCCCATCAATAATTGTGAATTGTTTAAATTCAGATATTGTTTTTGTGTGTGGCTGGAAATTATAAAATATTATTATGTGATTGAACAAATATGAGATTATTAATTTATCTGCTTATGTGGTCATTACTTTGGTTTTCAAATGTGCAAATGATCCTAATTAAATATTTCTTTTTGGGTTGAATAATAAAAAGTATGATTTTTTTAATCTAATGAATCTTGCACAAATATTTTACTATGTCAATTTCTTTTTAAAATTATCTCTTAATTCTTAAGTTAATATTGATTGACCTGTTTTGAGCTAGATCTAGGCATCATTGATCTCGTTTTAATTTTATAGGATAATGTTAGTGTGATGGTTGTAGAAAGAAAGCCACCTAGGCATTTTCTTCTTTCAACTAGCTTTCTTTTTAGGGGGCTTTGGGTGCCAACTCTTGCTCCCTATGAGTGGGTGTTACAGGTTGAAAACTGATTACACAGTTTTAACTATTAGGCAGTCAGGCATATAAATCAAACAATTCCCTCTTTGCCTTCATGCTGAGGTACTCATTCAAGTCCAGGGCTACATCAAGGAGATGCAAACCCACAAACTTTGGCTCTCATGCTACAACGAGGGACCATCTAATCATCAATCCAAAAGCCATGACCTTGGTAAAAATCTGGTTACCCACACATTTAACCACTTAACAGGCAGCACATATACAGAATGGATTCTAAAATGTCACAAAAATTGCATGATACCCAAGCAAGATGAATCAATATGTATGATTGAACCCAGCAGCTGGAGGTAAGAGTGCAGTATCTTTTTCTAATCAACTTTAACTATACCAATTAAAAATTTTAAATACACTAAGCATACAGCAAGAACCTGCTAAACATAAAAGGATTGCTAAATTACATATTTAAAGAACAAAATGTTGGAGCCTTAGCAACATCCCATTGGCAGGGAAACACCTTGGATATGGAAAATGTTTTCTTAATGTAAAACAAAATACTAACAAATAAGTAATCAACTGTTTCTAAATGCATACAAAGACTTATGATACTTAATCAACAACAATTAATTGCGGATGAGTAGCCACTACCACAGAAACAGTGCAATAAGAAAAAATGTCTGCTTGAGTGCATACTAGTAGAACTCAAAATCCTTAATACTAATAGTGAGCTATTAGCCTAGTGGTAAGCCTCTTGATTTGGAAGCTCCAAGTTTTAGGTTTGATTCTAGTAGGTAATGCTGAGTTATAAAGTTCTAATTTGACTGTATGTCTTGGGATGTATCTATATTTCAATTATTTTAGTTCCCCAAATCCTTAATAATGCTCACAATGAAATGTGCACCAATATATCAAGGCTTAGTTCCTCACTGGTAAGCACCACAAATGCACACTGAAACTTTAGCATGAGTTGTCACAATGAAAATGCAAGGCCAAAGACTTGCTCGTATAGTCAAGCCTACAGTTGTTATGAATGTAAATATGATATCCATAGCTTCTTCTTACAAATAGATTGTTTCAAGCCAGCTAAGAAGAACTTATCTCGGACAACTTTTCCAATGCACTTGGCCTCTCAAAATCTTTATAGGAGTGGCGTAAGCATCGCACAGGTTCCGAGATCTCTTAACTAAAACACATTTGCTGAATTTCGCGGATGGATAATATCGGGAATTGTGGTCCAGGGATGCACTGTATTACAGTACGAATTGGATCTTAACGAGATTATATAAAAAGGGTACACTAATATAAGGGATACCTCAGGCCTTTCTGTGCGTCAATGGTTGAAATTTTCAAGATCAGCATATGATTCAAACCCACAGTGGAATATCGAGTGGATGAAAATATCATGAAAACCGAATAATCCCATCAGGCAAAAAGATTAAAGTTAGAAAAGCAAAAGGGAAATAATGGGATCAGCAGAGATGTAGAATCAATTCATCTAAACAAACCTGTGGGAGAAGGATTCTTGTGTGCGAACAGGCTCGTAGCCGCTGGGATGCAGAAAAGGAGCACTTGACAATTCGATGACTGGGCCGCTCGAGGAAGCCAAGGACGACGATTTTCTTACATCCTTCAATGCATCTCTGTACTTCTTGAAAACCAACGTTTTGTTTCGTGTAGCCATCTCTCCCGATTTCTAAAATTCTCTGCACAATTCAACCAGACGCTTTCCAAACAAACATCTGTGATGTTGTATGGTGTGTTGTGAATTATAAACACGGTTCTTTAATGATTGATTGCCCTTGTTTTGGATCCGGAGACTGGGCAGGCACGCAGGCCAGATTTTCAAAGCTAAACATTCAAAACTATGCATTCAAATTCTTTCATTCACAGATGAGATGCCATGGATGGATCAAACAAGGGAACGGAAGCAACCGTGCCACCAAATTTCGGACTCGGTCCCGTTTCTGAGTTTGGAGGAATAGCGTATTGGCAGACTGAAAATGGCGAACTGTTTGCCATTTCATTGCCTTCCCCATCCGTTCTTTTCATAGGAGCTCAAGCAATTAAGGCATTTTACTGGATTCGGTTGCCTTAATGATAAAGATATCATTTTATAATTCATAGCTATGTCCAACCTTTTGAATGATAACATCTTACATGGACGTCAAGGGGGAAAGGGAAAGGCAAAGGGGTCAATTTATAAGAATGAGAATAATGAGCCATAGCTTTTCAATTGTTTCAATTTTTTTTTCTTTTTAACTTAAGTCATCATTTTAAGGTTTAATCATTGAAATAAATTTTTTCCAAAAGTATCATTCTTTTATGGGGATTTTAAATTACTTCCATCTTTTTCTGTTGTGGACTATAAAATTTCTACTTCTTTTATCAATACAAAAATTTCTGATTATTCTCAAAATGTGACTTTACAAGTATTCCTGAAAAATTACTCTTCCAAATACAAACATCTCTACAATCATAGAAATTTAAGAGAGATCCACAAATTACCAAATGGTTTTAAAATAAGCGAAATCAAATAAGGACTTAAAGAGCTTCTACTCTTCCAAATACAAACATCTCTACAATCATAGAAATTTAAGAGAGATCCACAAATTACCTAATGGTTTTAAAATAAGCACTTAGGAAGATAGGAAAAATACAGTAAGAAAATGTCAAATTAAGATTATGAAGAAGATGAGAAAAAAAAAAGAAAAATAATGCTATATTGGAGTAAATAGTGTTAAAAGCTAACTTAGTTATATATTTATTTATCTATAATTTGACTAAAAGAATATTTGTATCAAATATTTCATGGACCAAACATAGTTATGGGAGTCCATTAAATTTCTTTATTCAATTGGTGAACTCCAATAGATGTTTTTTTTTCTTTTAATAATTGTTTTCATTTGTTATAGATGAAATACTATTTAGCATTAGTGACAAACCTTCTTTGAAAATATTATGCATAGAATACTATTTACCATTATCAATATCCTCCTTCTAAAGCATTATAGATGGAATATTATTTAGTGTCACTAATCTACAACTAGTAGTTGGCTCCAACCAAAAAAATAGTTTAAGGTTCCGATAACCCTTCCCTTCCCCTTTCCACCCACTCCCAACCATCCAATTTCCCACCACAAAAATATAAAAAATAAAAATAGATAAAATGATTATAATTTGCAACAAGGAATAAGGATGGATTCTCCAATGACTATTAAACTCTCCAACAAGAAGAGGACTAAATTTCCTTCTAAACAAAAGTGAAACAAACTCAAATCTTTTATGCCTTGTTATTGCTAGAAATTTGGGATTTCAACCACTCTTTGAAGAAGTTGATGTTAAACACAAAAGTGACATAGAAGAACAAATACTTGTCATGCTCTTTGTTTACTATTAGGAAGTTTAATGAAAAGTCATCTAACCCTGAAATTATTTTCAAACTAGGGATTTATAGCCTTGATTCTATCTTTTGATCTTATGTCTTGGAAGCTAGAATGAACAATCAAAGAGTTGACATTGGTGTTAACTCTAGCATCAATTTTGAATATGATATGGAATCAACACCAAGGTTAAAATCTGAGTTGATGCCCAAGTTAATTCTAGGGTTAACTTTATGAAACTTGGTTTTTTTCTAAATTTTAACACTAATTGCAAAGCAAGTATTGAACTAATTTTATGCAATGTTGGGCTAAACCTAATGAAGAAATTAGTTAAGTTAATGCCCAAGAACTAGGATTTTGAATCCCCAAATAATAAGCTAGCAAGTATAAATTTGTGATGCCTTCTACTAGTAATGGTGTTATAAATAAGACATCTAATTTTGTTTTTCCTGATGATGTATATAAGTCATTAGTTGTTGATCTTACATCACAATATGTGTTTGATGAAGCATCCAATCCACTATGTCGACTGGGCCACGTCGACAAAGCCTCGTTAACATGACAGCATCGATGGGGTCTTTCCAAGTGTTGATGTGGCCTCATCAATGCAAAGTCCATTTTTTGCTATAAATATGCATGCACCCATCGCATTTATGGCACCTTTTGTTCAAGTTGTAGCGAAGCTCTTGCAGTTTGTTTTCACAGGAGTTAGATTATTTTCCAAATGCCCGCATGCATAATTCGAAGAGTGTACGGCTTTTTATTTGAGAGCTAATGTACCTAAGCCCATTGGCGTGAATGCAATAAAGACGAGCTTTTTGAACATTCCTTACAGCATTTGAACTAGATTACTTAAGCATTACCATTCTAATACTTTAATAATTCTCATGCTTCTGTTATTGCTTTATAGCCACAGTAACACATAAGCATAACCACCTCAAACATATGTCTAACACTTGGCAACCCAGTGACGCTTAATGTCTGGAAACCCAAGACCTCATTAGGGCATGCTTGGGATGTGCATGGAGGGTGGGAATGGCTGCTTATGCTAGGAGTAGTCAAGCGATAGAGTAGTGAAATCTTCAATTATCTAGCCCTTTTACTCCCTATATTAGAAGAATTAAATATTAAGAACAAAAGAAAACAAATAAAAATCATATGCCTCAATCTGACTTAACCATCGTTCTAGAATGTCACAAGTGAGGTTGAGAGGACAACGATCGTTCTAACTAGGATTTTGATGGCTAGAATATTGTGCAAAAGTGCTCACAGTCTTCGGAATTCGACTAGATTGTGCGTGAATGCTTGTGATTCATATGGTTAGGTGTAGGGGTACCTCACCACTCATCATTGGCACCGTTGTCGGGGACTATTAGTCTTTCATGCACTATCTAGCCTTAGCAAGATCATCACTCACTTCATTAGAACGAACCCACTATGTCAAAATCTACTCATGCTAAACGACTTAGGTAAGAGTCAGGCACACCAAGTTATTTGTTGTTTAACACTAATATGTCTTCTTCTCACAGGCGAGATGAATCCAACCAACAAGTGCCCCAAGAATGTCGGGTGATATATATTCATTTGAATGAGTATATACCCAACTTCACCTTCATCCTACATCAAGATGAGCAGATGCGATGGCAAGACATGAAGGGCAACATTATATTGCCCCTTGATCGATCGGTTCCTAAAATGCTACTCCAAAATCTTACTAGATTGGGCATTTAGGATCGAGTTGAGGAGTATATGATGGAGGATCACGATTATCGGGACTATCATCTAAATAAGGCACAGCGTAAATAGGACCTGCAGTAGGCAAAACATCATGAACGAGTAAAGGGCAAATGGTCCAATAACCCGTTGTCCTTGTAGGCCCAACACGATGATGAGGAACCTGTTCCTCACAATCCCTATTCTTCTGCATCTCTTCCCCCACTTCAGAACATCTGATCCATCATACAAAGTAAAGGTTCAAGTAATCGAGAGTCCTAGGATGCTAAGGGATCCCCTAGAGGAGATCATGATGAAGGTGAAGATGGACATGAAGATCGAGGACGTCGTCATGGAAGAGGAGGTGGTCGACACAGTGGGGGTGGCAGTCCTTTCCCCTCTTCTCATTCCCCTCTTCTCATTCCCCTCTTTCCACCTTAGCTTCGTTAGGTTTTGACTCCAACTACAATCGTCGTAGGAGGGATCATGATGAGGGTGATTGTCGAGACCGACATGATCGAGGACATAGACAGGAACATCATGACCAAGGGCATGGATGATCATGGGAGGCTTACCATCATGAAAGGAGATGTAACAGAGACCATCACAGACACCATGGCCATCACCAGGACCAAGACTTTGATGAACCACTGCTTGCCACTCAAAGCATGCTCAACATAGCAGAGGTAATTCACATACCTACCAAGCACTTAAGAGATAGTCGGATCAAGCACCTTGATATGAACAACATCCCCAAATTTGAAGGGGGATATAATTGCAACCTGCAAACTCACCTGCAAGCATTTCATGATGCTTGTACCTTGCAAAATATTGAAAATGAATGGCAGAAACTCAAGCTATTCCCCTAAACACTCACCAAGAAAGCAAAAAGTTGGTACCCATCTTTGGAGCCTGAATACCAAACCTACTCTAGAGTGTCTAATCTAAGATGATAGATTCAAGGGTGGAAACAAGGTAGCCATGAACCCTTGGATGTAGCCATGGGCAGATATTACTCCTTATTGCACTAATGTCCTGGTCATGGCTACTCTCAACGGGAACAACTCTGCCATATCATAGATGAGCTCCATTTCGAAATAAGAAGGACCCTTGGCGTTTATGCTTAAGGATAGCTATCTGAGTTAAGGGCTCATCAGCTTCAGTGATTAATTGAGTAGGTAGCTAAGGAAGAGGGAGAACTACAGAAATGGGAAAGTGCAGAGGAATATAATTGGGACCCTTCCATTCGAATGAGGGAGGTTTGATTCTATGAAGACAAGGAGGAGTCATCTCTAGATGTAGTGGTGAACAAGAAGACTTTACCTATACAAAATTTCACTTTTGAAATTTTAGCCAAGGTTGACAAGATGTGGGACTCTTTGGATGAAAAATTCCAAAGTGTTCTAAAAATTGTAGAAGAATCCAAAGAATAGAGTAATGATCAAGATTGACAAAGGAGAAAAGAGGTTGAATGTGCCTATCACAAAGGTAAGGGCAAGGTTGTTGTGGTAGAACAAGTTGCAGACTCGAACACCAAGGAAGACAGTGGATGTGACATATGCTAGTACAAACATCCTAAGGGATGTTGCCCCGTGGTGTGACATTTGCAAGAGTCTAGGGTGTATGCTTTAAATCCTTGCTTAGCAAAAAGGTAAACACTTCAGAGATTGTCTTATCCCCAAGGCAATTCCAGGCAGTTCCACTAGTAGTAGGGATGTTATCCAAGTGGAGCTTCGCTGCAACCATATGAGCACTACCAGCAATGGTAGCACCCACAGTCATGGGGGATGCCACACCTAAGGCAATAATACCCTTACTAGCATTCAGATTCCTATGGGTACTACGTTCAATAGCCAATCTCCCTGCAAGACTCTTCTAGTCACGCAAGCTTCCAAAATCATTACTACCCACCAGAATACTTTTAAGCCCAATCTCCGTCACCTAAGGGTAAAACCCACATCTACACTATCCTCTACCATCTCCTTCTGCCATACCTATCCATCAACCCTCAACTTAGCTACCTTCTGCTCTGCCCATGCAGGGAGAAATACCTCCACAGCCATAGTAGTGTAATGCCATGAGGGTCATCAATTTACAACTGGCTTCTCAACCTAGTCAGTTGAAATCGAAACCATGGAAATGTTCCTTTTTCTAGCTTAATAATCTAAACACACCCTCACACTCACCTGCAGCTAGTGCCCCTGCATCTCCAGCTACCTCTAACACTCAATCCTTTGAGCAACCCTCGATCCAAATGCCTTTCAATGTGCAAACCATCATGTTAACACATGTTGTGACAGACTAGATCAAGGTGGGTCATCTCCCTTGGAAATTGGCTGATCCAAGAAGCCCCCTCATATACCTTTAGGTAGCAGGAAACAAGCCATGAAAAGATGTTTTGGATTCAGGGTCAAGTGTCAACCTAATTTCACATGACATGTATAAGACTTGGAACCTACCTGCATTTAAGGAAAGCAACATTTGGCTCGAGTTGGAAGACCAATCCATTACTATTCACTGGGATTAGTAGAAGATATTGTGACCATTGTTTGTGGGTGGTCCTACCCCGCTGATTTCTTGGTGAGCCATGTCAATAATTGCAAGGGGGACTTCCCGATTATAATGGGAAGAGCATGGCTTAGCACGGTGGATGTACGTTTGGGACTTCGAGATCTCTTCCTTGAAATCTCCAAGGAAAATCCTTTTGGGAGGATCGAGAAGAAGTGTGTTCCATGCATTGCGTACAGTGACTCTGGGTGCAACTGTGTGTAGCAACTCTGGTCTGTTAAGCGGACATCCATTCAAGCATGCAATCAGTGTGCTGCTGAATCACAAATTCAACAATGCCTCTATGCAGTAACCACTAATCAAGAAGGTACCCAGTGGTTGACCGCTGATTCTAATAGCGACACCCTATGCATGGAACCCTTTAAGAGCCTTGTATGTACCTATATGGAGAGCATAGATGAATTGGAATAGGTCCATCAACAACTTTTCACTACTGATGATGCTACTGATTAGGGAAAGCTTCAAATCCCTGGAAGCTTTAAATAAGAACCTCTAGAACTAAAACCCTTATCGATCAATCTGGAATATGCATTCTTGCAAAATAGTAAGCTGGTAATAATCAGTGCCACTCTTGCTCCTGAGCAAAAAAGGAAGTTGCTACGGATGGTGAACAAGTGGCTAACTACCTTCACATGGTCATATCTTGAGTTAACAGGGATTGATCCTAGGGTATGCCAACATCGAATCTATATTGACCCCTCCATGAAGCCATGATGACAACCGCAAAGACAATTGAATCCCAAACTTAAACAGATCGTTAAGGATGAAATTGAGTAACTGCTAAAGGTGGGATTCATCTATCCCATTGTGGATAGCGAATGGGTCATCCCACTCATGATTGTGCCAAAAAAGGATGGAAAATTGGATGGTATGTATCAATTTTCAATTACTAAAAAGGATCATTTTTCACTTCCATTTGTGGACCAGGTGTTGGATGCCATTTCAAGGCATTGTTACTACAGCTTGCTGAATGGTTATAGTGGCTATAACCAAATTTAGATTGGACCAAAGGACCAAGCCAAGACAATGTTTATGAATCCTTGAGGGACTTTCACATAGAGGAAGATGCCCTTTGGCCTATGTAATGCACCCACAACCTTCCAATGCCTTGTCCTCAGCATTTTCCAACAACAAATTGGTAATGGTGTAGAAGTTTTTATGGATGACTTCTCCATTTATGGGGCAACATTCGAGTAGGCCTTGGACCTCCTTGAGCAATTTTTGAAGTGATATGTAGAAACTAACTTATGACTGAACTGGTAAAAGAGCCATCTAATGGTTCAAGAAGGCATTGTTTTGGGGCATCACATTTCACAAGAGGGGATTAGAGTGGATCCTGAGAAAATTAGGGTCATCCAAGGAATTACCAGTCAGCTAGGAACTGTAAGGGATGTCTGGTTATTCCTTGGACACACTGGCTACTACCGATGCTTCATCGAGAATTTTTCGAAGATCGCCAAGCTGTTGGTGGAGTTGACCAAGAAAGATGCCTCGTTTGTTTGGACTGGGGAATGTGAATCTGCATTCCAAATACTGAAGCAAAAACTTGTAGAGACTCTAATTCTACAAGCCCCTGATTGGTCCAGACAATTTCACATCATGACGGATGCAGCTAACTATGCATTGGGAGTCATGCTCACACAGTTGGATGACCAAAAGCATCCATAGTACATCCACTGTGCAAGCCGAGTATTGTGGGTGCTTAGTTAAATTACACCACCACTAAAAAGGAATTAATGGTAGTGGTGTTCGCCTTGGAAAAGTTCCAACACTATGTGCTCGGATACAAGGTGTTTGTGCATACGAACCATAGTGCCATCTGGTTCCTTATGAACAAACCAACAGTGAGCCCTTGTGTCATATGATGGCTCGTGATCCTTCAAGAATTCAATCTTACTATGGTAGACAAAAAGGGAACTAAGAACGTGGTTGTTGATCACTTGTTTCAATTACTATGGGATAGCATAGAGTAGGAGAGCCCACTCTCTAACCAGTTTCCAGATGAACTCCTCTTTGCTAGAGCAATCATGAAGAATGCCCCCACAAAATCAAATTGGTTTGATGACATCCTTACCTATCTTCTTACATAAGAGCTACCAAAGGAGTTGGATCATCAAAAGAAACAATGGTTTCTTCACAAAGCCAAGCACTTCAAAGAAATTAATGGACACCTTTACAAGATGTGTGTGGATGGCTTAGTTCGATGGTGCATCCTTGATGCAAATCAACTGCACATCCTCAAAGATGCTCATGAGGGTCCTTATGGGTGCCATTATGTAGGAAGGCACATAGCCATTAAGATTTTGCTCGTAGGATACTACTAGCCTATACTCTTCAAAGATGCTCAATGATTCATCTGCTCCTATGATCGATGTCAAAGAGATGGTGGGATGACGATGAGAATGGAGGGACCTCAATAGTGGATTCAGCCACTAGAACCCTTCGACATTTGGGGCATCGACTTCATGGGTTTCATCATACCCATGTCAAATGGGAAGGCATATATCATTGTTGCAGTGGACTACTGTACCAAGTGGGCAAAGGTGGCAACCGTCACCAACTGTTCCTCAACCACAACCGCGCGGTTTATTCAATAGCAAATTGTGAACAGGTTTGGGGTGCCGCATGCACTCATTTCAGATAATGACACTCACTTCACGGGTGCTACTTTTTGTAAACTCATGCAACATTTGGGAGTAAAACATAAATTAACAACACTTTATCACCCCCCAAGCCAACAGGCAAGCCGAAGTCATAAACTGGGAGATTACAAAAATCTTAACTAGGATGATTAGCAAATATAGGAGGGATTGGAGCACAAAACTTAACAATGCCCTCTGGGCCTACCGCTCAACCTGGAAACTTCCTTTAGGCTACTCCCCTTACGAGTTGGTGTACGGAAAACTACCAATGCTCCTAATTCAGCCAAAACTCCAAACACTATCCACTGCAAGTGACTTAGGTCTTGACTTATCCCTAGCACAATGATAATGGCTCATCAACTTAAATGTGCTAGATGAGAATCAATTAGTAGTCCTATCATCAAATGAGGTGCATAAGGCATATAACAAATAACATCATGACCTTAGGGTTCAAAAGGTAACATTTCAACATGAAGATAAGGTTCTCTATTGGAATCCCACACATGTGCTACAATGGACCACGTTTCAAACACTGTGGGAGGGACCTTATATTGTTTCCGAGACCTTTCCATCCAGGGCCCTACTCATCCACAAATTTGAAGACCCAACAAAAACATAGTTGGTCAATATGGAAAAATTAAAACCCTTCCATAAACTACACCAAACTAGTGTCGCTACCACTTCATCACGTGGTCAACCACGTTCCATCTTTTGAATCTCCTCCTTCAAGTTTAGTCATGGGGAAGATTGCTACCCATACTAAAATAGTTCTCCTGGCTTCTCAAGTCTTTTCTATATTTTTGTTTCACACATTTTTGTTTTACACCATCGTTTATACATCTAACATTTCTTACCTACTCTTTCTCTTTTTTATATATCAATATATTTTACCTTTAGTCATTCTATTCTATTTTATTTTAGTTATTTTCCTCTATTTATTTTCGCTCATAAAGCCGTCTTATTGCCACAGGATGCAATGGTGTGATGGTTGCACCCAACAGGGACATGCTTATTATGGATTGCCTATTATATCTAATTCTTACCTTAGCATTTTGGTTTCAGGAAACTAAGTTACACTTTCTTTCATCCAACAAGCAGTGAGTCCATGACATCCGACCACTCACACTTTTCAATGGTGTCCCAGGATCAAGAGAAGTATAGTCCCTTTTCCATTAATCAACTCCAATAAATATTTGACCTTGGTAGATTCCAAAATTGGGAAGGATCTGAGTGGTAAGGAATATGGTGTGACTTTAAGGGGATGTGGTGGACCATGTATCCTCCTACGATCTCTAGTGCATTATTGTCCTTAGGGATTCCTTCCCATTCCATGGCCACGAATAACATGACGCTGACATGTCCTTGCATGGTGTGGTTCCCATTTTAAAAAAAACAAATAAACAAAATGGGAATTCAAAGCACATCCCTTGGACCAACCAATATATCCTTACATGGTGTGGTTCCCATTAAAAAAAATAATAATGGAAATTCAAAGCACACCCTTTGGATCAAATAACAGGCTACAAGCACTGGTTATGGGACTCAGAAGCCATGTTACCTAGACCTAACGGTCCCCTCTAACTAAGGCCCTTCCTTACTTCCTGCTTCCCTTTCCCTCTATCTAAGGTAGGGAATTTGGTCTCTAAGGGCATGTGTATGTCTTAAGTGGGTGGGTTGGTATTAGTCCATCACTATGACGTCACTGGCCATGGTCAGTCTTGATCCAAACCTGGAACAGATTCTTATTGGGTCACTTAACTACATACTTCACAAAGGAACTATATCAATCTTGACCTCAGCACTCCATTCCACACACTCTCCCCCTCATCTGTTGCTCTCCATTTCTCACCTCACTACCATTTCATGTTTCAACTGTGTATCTTGGTTTGCTAGTACTTGTAATCCTTTGGTTGGTTCTCAGAGATATGAGTATTAACCCTCAATGACCATTAACTAAGGGGCCCACAGACTCCTTGATTGAAGATGTGCAAGTGCAAACAAGGCTTGAGCCTGCTATGGGAAGGACCCACTTGCATATCCTTTGGTTCCGCTTGTTAATCTCCTACTCCTTTGATATAATACGACACCCATTTCTATGTTATCCATCATGGGACCCTCCATTGCCCAAGTTCCCTATTATGATGTTCTCTTGAATTTGACTCTTCTTTTGCACTCGACATCTCTTCCTTTTTGTTTCATGATGTTCTCAAGTCTCTAAGCTTTCGAATGACTCGAAGTTTGTGCTAGAATTTGTAGATTTGGGCCTATAATTCATCTGCCAATGGTGGTCAACATAGATGAATAGCTACGTCGACATGGCCTCATATACACATCCACCTGCATTTACGTAACCCCATTTATGTGGCCCCATCGACGCAGTGCCCAAACTACTATATATACGCTCATTATGCTTTAGAATTTTGTCCATTTGCTCATAATGCTAGGGGAGTTTTTCAAGTTTTTCGCATCCAATCTCCTTCTTGAGCACATAACCTTCCTACCACTTGTCCACATCTACCTGTTCCTTCATCCTTTTGCTATCGAAGGTATGCTCTACATCATGGGAGCCCATGATTTTGTATATTGTGACAATATGGCTAACCCAAGCTTTAACACATCACAAACTTAATGTGCATCACAGACTTAATGCCTCCTAGGGTTAGTCAAAACGTCTCTTAGGGTTAATTAACATGTCTCTTAGGGTTAACGTGACTTAACGCATCAAAGACTTAATGCCTCTTAGGGTTAGTCAAAACGTCTCTTAGGGTTAATCAACACATCTCTTAGGGTTAATCCAAGAATTAGCTTTAACTCATAACCCTTCAACTACACTCTGGGATGCCACGTGTAACAGTACATACACCACCCTGGATCTAACAGAATGCACATGTCACTGTCACGACAGGGCCATCATGAGAAGTATATTATTACCATTTTGGACACCACACACACATTTTAATTTCTGGTTGTGTTGTGATTGCAGATGGCACCAAAACCAAGGCGTCCAAGGGAGGAAAGACCATCACAACCTCGAGAGAAGTGACCTAGGACCAAAAGGGGGAAGGGCATGCGACCTTAGGAGCACGTAGAGGGCTCACATGTAATTGCTCATCTACATGAGGAACCCAACGTGGAATATGTTCATCAAATTCTTGAAGAAGAGGTTCCCATAAAATAATCATGCAGGGACGAGACTTTGGCGAGAGTGCCACGGCTTGAGGTCACCTTGACCAGGGCCTGCCTTGACGTTATCAAGCTGAAAGAGCTTCAACAAACGATCCTTCAAGAATTAAACTTCAGACCGTTCCTAGAAAATGCACCAAAAGAAGTCAGAACTCAACTGCAAACTTTTCCCATGTGGCCAATCATCACATCCAATGGTGAGTGGTATCTAGGGGAAAACTATCTCTTCTAGACAAATCGGTAGCTGGGATCGCGAGTAAGAATCAAAGACATCTATGTGTCTTACTATGCAGAGGCAATCATGCAAGCTCTTAGGTTGCTTGAGATTAGGGCTAATGTGGAAAAAATTTCAAAACAAGCAAACCTCGAGGTAAAAGCAGAGTGGACCAGGTGATTCTATGGAGTAGACCATAAGGAGTTTGGCACATTGACTACCGCAGAAAGAGTTTACTTCAAAATTGCGTCTTACCACTTAAATCCAATGGTAAGACCTAGCAAAATAACCTCCTTCTTTTCTTGTGCATGTATCACTTTAAGCGGAAAATTTCCTATCAACCTTCCATAGTTACTCTTCTTGGAAATTGAGAAACAATTTGCAAAAAATGAACGTGGAAGGCAGGCTTTGCCCTTTCCCTGCCTAATCAAAAAAATGTGCAAATAGGCAAGGATAACACGATATGTCAATGACACACTCCATCATGCTTCAATTGCCTCATGGCGTGAAATGATGAAAGATAAAACACCTGACACAACAAGAATGGAGGAAGAGCAACCACCACCTCCACCGTCTGCACAAGTAACAGGGTCAGACTCACGCACAGTCGCAGAGCACATACGCGAGATCCAATAGTCACTTCTATGCCAACAAGAGCAATAGGCGGGAACCAGTGGTGGTGGAGACCCTTCAGTGTATCACCTTGCCTTGAGCCATCTAGAACAAGTGGCTTGATCTATGAGCCTATTGGAGAGGGTAGGGTCAATGCTTCTAGCTGCGCGAACATAGATGCCCATGAGAATAGACCCTAGCACCTAAGAAGTAATGGTGTCATTGATCCAAAAATTATTCCCAGAAATTTTAGGAAATGTTGCTACTTTCTTGGTGAGCTTGGAGGAGGGTGAAGGGGCAATTGTCTTGGTAATGCAGCACCAAGGCCAGGAAGTCACAGCAAAAGTGGTTGCTGATACAATCACCATGGCCCTCAATGCATCTATGATGCCTGTACCAGATGTACATGGGCTTAGAGATGTGCAGATATTTGCAGGTACTCAGAGTGGTAGACTCAATTCATCACAACATGAAGAATTGTTGGACCAATTGGTGGAAATTGGGCAACCGCTTCCGAATGTCTTTGACCTTTTGGACAACATCACTACAACCTAGTTAGAGCTTCTCTCGACAAAGGGCAAGTGCCTCATCCTAGAGGGGTAACTAGAAGTAGCTTAGGTAGACAATCAACGCTTAACTATGGAAGTTTCCCAACTAAGGGCCCAACTTGTCAATTTGACTATACTCAACCATGAAGTCACCAAAGATGAAGCTTTTCAATAGCTTCAAACCAAGCTTCAGAAGGTCAAGTACGAGTGGGAGTCGACGATCTTCAACAAGTCCTTAGTGGAAGCCCATTCTTATTATCTAAACAAGGACTTGGTAGAGGTTTGCCAAGAGAATGTTGGGATGACCACAAAAGTTCATCGCCTGTGTAATGTTGGCCTTGAAAATCAACAAATGAAGGATTTTATCCGCCAATAGGAGGAGCTGGCTAGGGTAAACATCAATGCGAGAAGATTGGCTATTGAAAATTGAAACCTATCAATGGAGGAAGTTCGAGCCTTGCGATAGAAGACAACCATTGAAATCGCCACTTGGAAGAATGAGGCCCTCAAGTTTGAATGAGTGAAAAATCACTACAGGGACCAAGTGGGATTGTAGAAAGAAATTAACAAAAAAGAAATTCAAGTCACGATGAATCAAGCCCTCCAAAAAATTAAGGAAGGAGGCGAGGTATGGCAGGCCATCTTTCATGGATTAAACGCCTATAACCAAGCTAAGATTCATCTCAAAGAGCTTTAGATTGAAGAAATGATAGAATATGTGGAACTAGATAGCCTTCGTTATGCAAACCTAGCCATGATTACAGCTGGGAGGCCACAGTCAGACATTGAGAAGTAAGTGGCCACCTCGTATTCATTACATGAGGGAAAGTTCAAGGTGCATAAGGAGATAAAGCAAAAGATGGAAATAGCAAATGCAGAACTCGAAGTTCTTCGCATCCACTTTGAAGGGTAATGCTCAGTTGTGGAGAACTTGGCCTGATGAATGGATGACTACCAGTGGCTGCAAGCATCAATCCGAGCATTCAATATCAAATGAAAATAGTTTGTAGCTTGGTTTGTCAATTTAAAGGAGCTCTTCCTTACGCTTCCATGTCCTTGGGATGTTCTTGTTCCAGCACACATTGGTGAAGTTGCTTGGACTATGAACAACACCAGAAATAAAGAAGACAAAATGAGGGCTCTGTTGGAGGCTTTCCAATTGTCTCCAAAAGTTGCAATAGCTATAGAACAACCACAACCACCACATGCACCTAAAGTTGGTGAGGGCCCATTAGAACCACCACCACCAAGAACTATATGAACCTCTTTAGCAACTTCAACATCGTAGTGGTGTTGTTGTCTAGGTGTTCAATTTTGTTATCCATGAACACCATAGTTTTGTAATTTTTTTCATACACTCGGGCACTTGGTGTGTTGCTAGCGTTAATAGGTGTATTGAGATGTTTTGCTATGTGTGTCGCTAGTAACCTCATACCTTCCAAATTGTAACAAATTTGAGAATGAGTTTTCACTCAGTTGTGGGGGTATGATGAAGCATCTAGTCCATTGCATTGACTGGGCCGCATCAATGAAGCCTCGTTAATGCAGCCATGTCGACGTGATCCCATCAATGCATCTTTCCAAGCGTTGATGTGGCCTCATCAACATAGAGTCCATTTTTTGCTATAAATATGCATGCACCCATCACATTTATGGCACCTTTTATTCAAGTTGTAGCGAAGCTCTTGTAGTTTTTTTCCACAAGAGTTAGATTATTTTCCAAGTGCCTGCACACATAGTTCGAAGAGTGTACGACTCTTTATTCGAGTGCTAATGTACCTAAGCCCATTGGCGTGAATGGCAATAAAGACGAGCTTTTTAAACATTCCTTGCAGCATTTGAACTAGATTACTTAAGCATTACTATTCTAATACTTTAATAATTTTCATGCTTCTATTATCGCTTTAAAGTCATAGTACGTTTTAGTAGTCCATGAGAACACATAAGCATGACCACCTCAAACATATGTCTGACACTTGGCAACCCAATGACGCTTAACGTCTGGCAACCCAAGAGCTAATTAGGACATTCTTGAGATGTGCATGGAGGGTGGGAATAGCTGCTTATGCTAGGAGTAGTCAAGCAATAGAGTAGTAAAATCTTCAATTATCTAGCCCTTTTACTCCCTATATTAGAAGAATTAAATATTAAGAATAAAAGAAAACACATAAAAATCATATGCCTCAATCTCACTTAACCATCGTTCTAGAATATCACAAGTGAGGTTGAGAGGACAACGACCCTTCTAACTAGGATTTTGATGGCTAGAATACTATGCATAAGTGCTCGCAGTCTTCAAAATTCGACCAGATCATGCGTGAACGCTTGTGATTCGTATGGTTGGGCATAGGGGTACCTCACCGCTCATGAGTGTTCATTCAAATTTTGAATTAATTTTGGATTACTTGCCTTGTAAGTAAAGTTTTTCTTCACAATTAAATGATGTAATAAAATAACATAACATTCAAGTTATTCATGTTAGGTACTATTCTAATTTTTTTCTACTTATTAAACTAGGTAATGTTTTGATAGTGTAAAACACCTTGTATATAGAGTCATTTATACATAAGTATGCAATCTCAATCATTTGTAAGTGAATACTAGATTTTAATATCCAATCTAAAAAGTATTCTAAAGTTTCATGTTTTCTCAAGCTATTTATTCTTCCATTAATCATTTAGAGAGCTAAACAGCAAAATGTTAATCTTTTAAGACCCATTAAGTATATAGAATCTATTTTCACACCATTTAATTTTTGTAGGCATTTTTTTGTAAGCAAATTAATCTTCTTAACTGTAAAAAAATTGGTATTGCAAGCAACTAGAAAGAATTATATTCAACTAATTACATATTATAATCTTCTTAGTACTTACAACTTTTTTCATCATGAAGAATATTTTATTAATGTTTGTTCTTTTATGCTCATGAGAAAAATATGTTAAATAAAAGAAAAAATGGGTTGAAGTTGAAGACAGGAACAAAAATTAAAGCTAAAGATATGAAAAATCAAGTTAATGTCAACAATAAAAATGATCAAATGACAATGAATAAACCAAAGAGATAAGACCTTTTGTGAATATTTTTACTTGTACTATAAGAAGTATCAACATGTTTGAACGAATAGCACATAAGGTAAATGTATCATTACATGACAAAAATAATATTAACTCAAGATTAAAACTAATGTTGACAAGCAAGTTATAACTGATGGCAAAGATTCTCATCATAAGGCCAATATTAAACGACAACATAATTGTGATGAACAATATGTGCTTATATTTTCTATTGGATCTAGCTTTTGTATAATTTTGGTATTTTGTTACAATTTTCTATTATTATTTTATGTTTAAGCATAGATGTTGAAGCTGTTGTAAATATCACTAGGGCTAGAATCATCTTCTGTATTAACAATTAACTTCCCTCTATTGATTTTTCAAGATATCAATTATAAAGTTATACACTTGAGTAGACATCCCTAAAACTGGAAAATTTTTCCTTTCCATGTTATTTTTAGTGTTTTCTCCCCATTGTTAAGCATGTGATATCCTCCAAATTTTTTTGCTAATTATTAATATTATTTTTGGAATCCAACACATCCCAACTCATATAGAAAAGTAGATGGGAACTAATATAAGAGTATTCCACCACAGGGCTACTTCATTATTATCATATCAATAAGTGGAAGGAGACATCAAATCCACAATATCCATTAGCTTGATTCCAATGGAAAATCCTTGATGTTGTTAAAGAAATTCATATTACAATAACTTTTTTAAATTTTTTTTAAATTAAAGCCATTTTCTATAATGGGAAGAATCTTACTCTTTATGATGCTGCTTTTGATCTTATTGGTAATATGCCCTACTAGTGGAGATAAGTCCATCTTTATGTGATTTGAGTCTTCATGTTTTCCTTTATATTAGTTAGAAATGATCTTTCTATTTTCCAATTATTTCTTTTTGAATCATCATCATCATCCCAGCCTTATCGCAATAAAATAGAATTACCTACATGAATTATTTTCATAATTTGTCCTCTATAAAAAGCTAGATCTTTGTTTATTTGCAGTTTTTTCAAATCATCTTTGAATATGTATTTACTACACATCATGTCTAGGAAATGCCCTAGCATCTACAAAGTTTGAAAAAGAAACTCATTCATTAGATTTAGCAAGGTTTTACAGCTAGCTACCAACTTGATGCTAATCCTTCTCCTTTATGCATGCATAATAAATTTAGCAAATTCCATAATAACCCATGGTACTAAACTTAAACTTTGCATATGGTTGATGAGCTTGGAGAGGTATTGATGGACCATGCATCAATAAGCCTACATTGATAGAGCAGTGTCAACATAATCAAAGCTACATTGATGGCTAATAAGAGGTAGCTCAAGTGGTTATCTCACTATCTTGTTAGGTCAAAATTTATTAGTTTGAGTCACATTTGAAACATCATTGTATTCCTCTATAATTCTATTCAAAACTATAAAAATAAAGTTCTACACATGATAATAAGAGCTTTCAACTTAGTCTATTGAATCTGTACAGAGAAATCTCATTCTAAGAGAAGAAAGAGAAACCATGAAAGGTGAAACTTGATTGATGTAAAAAGAACAACATGGATTTTTGTTTTATAAGTTACAAAAGGAAGTTTAGGATTTCAACAATTAAGATAATTCAAACTAAAGTCAATGAATAAGATAATTTACATGTAAGAAATAGTTCATAGAAGCCCAACATATGTAACACCTCCTAACCTAGGTTTAAGTTAGAAAGGCATTACTTAATTAAAACAAAATGTAATAAAATCACTTAGAGATACAAGTATAAAATGTAAATAAAGTGATACAAGGAAAACAAGTACATAGAATGCATAATGAAGAAAATTCCTTAGCTAAAATAATCCCAAGAAATAAATAGAATAAAATCAATAGAAAGCATTAAAAATGGCCCCTAGATCTAAACCTTATTCTAATCACTAATCAATTCTAGTTCATTGACCCTAATGCCCATAAAAATAAAATATTAAAAATGTATAAAAAGATAACCATCAACTTAGCATCAATTAATGGTCATGGATTTAGCTATATAGAGTTTCAAAAGTAGCACAAGAAAAGGGACTAAATATATAAAATGGTGAAATATGAGGAAAGATAACATCACCTTCTTCACATAACAATTGCTTTATGGAGACAACTAGAATTGGGATTGCTTTGCAAATTTAATTTGGGGCCAACTAAAAGGTTCCATTTAAAAAATTGGAAAAAAAAACATTTTTGGTAAAAAAATGTAAAAAATACATCCCAAAAAGACATGGTGGTGGAGTGATAAAGCATATCATGCTATATAAAATAATAAAAAATGCTTTAAGGAATGGTAGTAAAGTGGTAGCCAAGAAAACAAGTTGATATACAAAATGACAAAGAAAGAGGCAACCGTAAAAGTAGCCAAAGCCAAAGATAAGGCCTTGGATAACTTTTATAAGAAATTAGGAACAAAGGAAGAAAAAAATTTTATTTATAAATTGGAAAAAAGTCAAAACAAGAAGTGTAAATTTATTGATCATGTCAAATGCATCAAGGAAACAAATGAAAGAATTTTGATAAAAGATAATGAAATTCTAGTTAGGGGGAAATTTTATTTTTAAGAATTATTAAATGAAGAATTTTCAATAAAAGACATCCAAGAAAAAGAATCAAATTTTGGTTTAGTTAATGAACTTTCCTTCTCTAAGGTGAAGACAACCTTATCAAAGATAAAAAAATGGATAATTTTTTGAACCAAATAACATTCCTATAGAAGCTTGGAAATAATTAGGAGATATAGGAGTTTCTTGGATGGCATAATTTTTTAACAAAATTTTAAAATAGGAAGAAATGCCCAACAATTAGAGAAAAATCTTTGTTTTTCCAATTTACAAAAATAAAGGAGATGTACAAAATTGTGCAAACTATAGAGGCATCAAGCTAATGAGCCACACTATGTAAGGATTGAGAACTTAGAAAGGGGGATGAATAAGTTCCCCAAATCAAAAATAAATAGCCATGAAAACCACACCAAAAATTTATGTGGTTCCCCAACTTGGGTAGTCCACACTTAGAGGGTAAATTCCTTGTGCACCTCTAGACTTTGTTTCTCTAAAAAGTGGTTTGAATGGTATCACATCCTATACAAGCTCTAAGCTCTACTCCAAAGTGTTTCGTTGCTACAAAACCACTCAAGCCCATAAGGTCCCAACAATTTTAAAATGTGGTTTCAAGGATCCCATAACCTTTACAAAATTGAGCTCCACTTTGGAGTGTTTTAACACTACACAAACACTCAATCCTGTAGGATCCCAACAAGCTCAATTACGATGCCTTCTCACAAGAAGCACACCAACCCTAACAAGGCAATAAGGAAAAAAAACACAAGGAAATAATGTAACTTAAATTACAAGCCCGTGTACTTTGAAGCATAGTTCTACAAATAATCAAGCAAATGATTTGACAAATGAGCACACAAGTACAATATACAATGAATGCTTTGATAGTGATGATTCTTTCACAATACTTATACAATTACCAAGAAATTGAAGTCTTCTTATAGCCTTGGAGTTTCCAAAAATACCTTAGAATTTGTGAAATGACTATTTAATGGCTAGTGTAGACATCTCCTTCGAAATTGGGACATCTCTCTAAATTGACTTCAATTCTGGGGAGATGTATCCTCTGAAAGTGGGATGTCTCTATGGAGATGTATTCTCTAAAAAAGAGATGTCTCCTATTTTTAGGAGACATCTTCTCTAAAAAGGAGATGTCTCTTGTTTTTACAAGACGTCTTCTATGAATCCACTTCACTTTGATCAAGACATCTTCTGCTTCTTGGAGATGTCTTCTCATCTTTTAAACTTTTGTTTCTAAGGCTTCCTTTTGCTGATTTTACTTCTTCTCAATTGCTAGAGTATCTTCATTTAGCTTGTAGTCTTTGTACTCTTCTATGCTCCCTTGAGTCCTTGTAGTCTTCACTTTGACATCTCTTTGTAGATCTCATTTCTTTAGTTCACATTCATGCCCTACAAAATCATCACAATCCACAACATTCTATGTTCTCCATTTTCCTTAAGGTTTTGACATACCAAAAGGTCAATACTATGAAGCTTTGGGAGAGAGTCATAGGGCATCATCTTAGACTTTAATCAATATTGAATTAATAGTATCAGAATATCAATTTGGATTTATGCAAAAGAGATCTATTGTAGAGAATATTTCTTGATATGACAATTGATGGAAAAATTCAGAAAACATAGAAAAAATCTAAATATGTTGTTCATTGACCTAGAAAAGCATATGAAATAGTACTTAAAGATATCATTTGGTGGCCCTTTTGGAGAAAAAATATCTTTGATAAATACATTACAATGATTCAAGACATGTATGAAGGAGCTACCACTAAAATTAGAATAACTTATGGAATAACATTTGATTTTCTAATCACAGTAGGTCTAGATCAAGGGTCTGTGCTTAGCCTGTACTTATTTGCCATTATTATGGATGAATTAATAAAGAAAATATAAGATGAAATTTTTTGGTATATGATATTTGCAAATGATATTATATTGGTAAATATAGCTCAAGAAAATATTACTTCTAAAATGGAGAAGTGGAGATATGCTCTAGAATCAAAAGGCTTAAAAAGTAACAAAAGTAAGACAGTATATGGAATTCAATTTTACTGATAATGTAAATAGTGGTGAAATAAAAGTGATAATTCAAGGTAAAAGAGTTCCTCATTGCAAATAGTTTCACTAACTAGAATCAATCCTCCAATTACATGGTGAAATTGATAAAGATATACGAAATAGAATTGAGACAAGATAGTCAAAATGGAGATAGGCTAGTGGTGTTCTATGTGATAAAAGAATACCAATACAACTAAAGGGAAAATTTTATAGGATAGTAATTAGACCTACTATCTTAAATGATGTTAAATGTTGGGTGGTACAAAAAAGCCGTGAATAACAAATTAGTGTGGAAGAAAGGTATTTGCTTTGATGGATGTTGAATGTTACTAGAAGAGATAAACTACATAATACAACCAGTATAGGAAGACTTGAGTGAATTTTATTTTAGATAAGCTACAAGAATGATAGCTTAAATGGTTTGGACATATGCAAAGAAGATCAGACAAATGAGCCTATAAACAAAGATTACTACATCATTGTTCCAAGAAAGCCACCAAAAGGAAGAGCAAAGAAGATATGGGAAAAAATGATCAAAGGTGATGTGAAGAAACTATAAATAAACAAAGATCTAGCTCTTCATAGAGGCAAATGGTGCAAAAAAACTAATGTAGATGAACTCATTTTATTGGGACAAGGCTAGTATGATGATGATGATAAAAAGATAAGTAGTAATAATAAATTATCCAAAAATGTTAAAACAATGCATGAAGCTTCTAAAAATTTGAAACATAGTATCAAAAAATGAAACAATAATATTTTGATTACTTAAAAAAATTGATCATAATATTACTTATCTTGTTCAACTTCATCAGCATAAGTACATAGCAAGAATAAAATAGTGCAACCTACATGAAAGATAGGAAAATGCATCTAAGCCATTTGTACCAACCAAAGAATACTAGAATATAAATAAAATAAATCCTTGAAAGCATTTGTTAGCACTTGAATCACTTAAGAGGAAAAACAAAATAAATTCTAATATATATTCTAATGAAATTCTAATCTAAGCATCTAGTTGATAATTAGTCATCTTCATTCATACTTGAATCACTTAAGAGAATAAACAAAAAGGAAATTTAGTCACCATGATTAATTAAGAAAAATAAATTATAGTTACTTCCTGATGGGTTCTAAGATGAATATCATAAATCTAGAAGGCCAAGCACATGGGTTTATTAGATTGTAACAATGGGTTAGTAATATACAACATTGACAACCAATATCATCATACATAAAATATAGTGCTAGGAAATAATACTACATTTACCAACATCCAAACTAAAACATTTAACATCAAAGACTATCACCTTCTCTTAATTTCAACATATGTAAACTATTAAGTTGTATGAATACTTAATATACATATTAATATTTTATTCCACAAAAAAATCAATGTCATGCTTGTAGAACTTAATTCAAGTTTATTATATCTAGTGCAAAGAATAAGCACCACCACTTTTCATCCTCTTAGCCTTTTGGCATTACATCTAGGAGCTACTACCACTTTATGCTTTCCTCTTAATCTAAAATGAAAATAAAAATGAAGAGTTTTCTCTAGAATAGATTAGAAAAGGGTATATTAAGTTCCAAGATTTTTCATTAATCAACCATTACCCATCCCAATGAATGTATTCCCAAATATTATGTGTCTTTGTATGTTTGAGTAAGCTTGCGTCTGCATGTTTGCTTATGCTTTCAGCATTTGAGGGATAAGAGATATTAAAGTAAAGGTTTTAAGATGTTTGGACAAGTTTTAAGATGCATTTTTTATATTTAAAGTGGTGGTAGTCTAGACATTCTATAGGTTCAAACATCTTAGTTGAATATGGTCTATTTTACAAGCCAGAAGTCCTAGGGTGACTAAGTGTTGTAATAATCCATATTTTTGGATAGTTAGGTTAGTACTTTTACCCTATGCTTATGTGCCTCTTCATGGTTTGGATGCTTGTGTTATGATTTTTATTTATGTTGATGAGTCGTGATATCGCATCTACGATATCATGTACACGATATTGAAGCCTCCTGCACAATATCGCATATGCGATATTGCGACCTGCCTCATTGCCTATAAATGAGAGGTGGGTGCACTTGGTTTGCATAGTTAGTCTTAGTCCCTTATCCAAACTTTTGCCTTTTTCCTTTTCCAAAGATATAATTATTTCTGAGTGCTTGCAGTAGGAGTCATAAAGTGAATGAATCTTTATTTGAGCATTGTGTACCTGAGCACACCTTGTGTATGACAATAAAGACAAACTTTGTGATAAACCTTGTAGCATTCAAAATAGATTAATTAATGCTAATTACTATTACTTAATACTTTCCTTAGTTAATTAATGTTCTCTCTCTCACCCTACAACTCTCCTAAGTAAGCACACTCAGTATGATCACTTCGAGCATGCGTGTAACACTTGGTAACCTAGTGACAATTAGCATTTGGTAATCCCAGTAGTGTAGCATTGGTTTAGGATGTGTACGGCAAGTGAGAACGGATGCTGGTGTTAGGACCAGTTAAAGCATACTTGAGTAGTTAAATCAAAATTAGTTACTTAGTTATCTCTCTTCTCCCTTTGTACCACTAGAACATAAAAACATAAAAACTATAAAAATCATGTACCTCAAGTTTACTTAACCATACAATCGTGCTATACAAGTAAGCTTGGGAAGACAATGATTGATCAACCCATCCTTGTTCCACAAAGTCGCATAAGCACTTAGTCCTTGGAATTCGATCGGATCATGCGTAGACACTCGTATTCGTATGGTTGAGCATAGGGATACCTTGCCGCTCATCATTGGCGCCATTGCCAGGGACTTTGTTGTTTGTGTGCTAATTAGAACTTAGGAAATATTTCTCATCATTGGAACGAACCCTTAGGGTTTGTTACAAGAATATATAATAAGTACCAAACGTACTCCCGAGTGTCCAACCTATGAAGGAAAATCCAAGGCTAGAAACAAGGAGGACATGAACCCTTGGATGCCGACATGGGCCAATATTATGCACTGTTACATCATTGCCCCAACCATGGTTATTCATAGAGGGATCAACTACACTATCTCGTAGATGGGCTTAGGCATGAAACGCGAAGAACCTTTGGGACTTATGCCCAAGGAAAACTATTCGAGCTTAGGATCCAGCAGGTACAAAGATTATTGGAGTAAGTTGCTAAAGAGGAAGGTGAGTTACGGAAAAGAGAGAGTGTGGAGGAATATAATATAGATCCTTCCCTCTGAAAGAAGGGAATAAGATTTTGTGAGGATGAAGAAGAGTCATCACTCGAAGAGATGGTGAATAGAAAAACTTTGCCCATTCAAAAACTTGTATCGAATGTATTGGCAAAGGTGGACCAAATGTGGGACTCCCAAGATGATAAATTTCAAACTATTCTCAAAGTAGTAGAGGATTCTAGAAAGCAAGGTAGTGAATGGGAAAAGAAAAAAAAGAGAGAAGAAAAATATGCACGTAACAAGGGTAAGGGAAAAGTTGCCATCATTGAAGAGGTTGTGGATTTAGATACAGACAATGATAGTGGATGTGAGATATGCCAATATGACCATCCTAAGATATGTTGCCTTGTAATATCACATCTGCAAGAGTCTAGGGTGTATGCACTCAACCCATGATTAAACAAAAGGCAAACACCCTAAAGGTTACCTTATCCTCAAGGTAACCTAAGGTAGTTCCACTAACCCTTAAACATATTATCCAAGTGGGACTCCACCACAACCAATTGAGTAGTATCAATAGTGGCAATACCCACAATCATGGGGAATGCCACCACCATGGCAATAGTATCCTTACCGTCAACCTGACCTATATAGATATTACGTGCAGAAGCCAGTCTCTCCACATGACTCTACTGGTCACGTCACTCCTCAACCTCACTACCAAGCCCATGAGTACTATAGGGCTCCTTCTTCTAGGGTGATGTTCCATAGACATACTACCCTTCTCATCCTTCTTCTAGGTGTATCACCCCTATACCTTGGGTAATTATCTGTGATAAACCTCTAACCTAGTTTCTACCATAACCACAACCCAGCCAATGCACTTTATATCAAGGCAAGGTATCAATTTCATTATGGTTTACTTATCCTTATCCATTTGTGACTGTGTTTGCATAGTTAGTCTTAGTCCCTTCCCCAAACTCTTGCCTTTTTCCTTTTCTAGAGATAGAATTATTTCTGAGTGCCCACAGTAGGAATCATAAAGTGAACAGATCTTTATTCGAGCATTGCACACTTGAGCACCCCTTGTGTATGGCAATAAAGACGAACTTTGTGATAAACCTTGCAGCATTTAGAATAGATTAATTAATTTTAATTACTATTACTTAATGATTTTCTAGCTAATTAATGTTCTCTCTCTCACCCTACAACTCTCCTAAGTAAGCACACTTAGTACAATCACTTCGAGCATGCATGTAATACTTGGTAACCCAGTAACGATTAGTGTTTGGTAATCTCAGTAGTGTTGCACTAGTTTAGGATGTGTACGGCAAGTGAGAACGGATGCTAGTGTTAGGACTAGTTAAAGCATAGTTGAGTAGTTAAATCAAAATTTGTTACTTAATTACCTCTCTCCTTCCTTTGTAACATTAGGACATAAAAACTATAAAAATCATGTACCTCAAGTTTACTTAACCATACAATCATGCTATACAAGTAAGCTTGGGAAGATAACAATTGATCAATCCATCCTTGTTCCATAAAGGAACATAAGCACTTAGTCCTTGGAATTTGACCAGATCGTGCATGGATGCTCGTATTTGTATGGTTGAGCGTAGGGATACCTCATCGCTCATCGTATGTTTATTAGTTAATTTGAAATTTTGAAACTATATTATTATGCTCATGTACAATTATTTTTATGTATTTTAATCATATTTCTAGTTGGTATGCCCAAACCTAGCTTATGAGTTTTGGCAGGCCTTTTATGGAGGCTATGGCATGGGCATGTGAAGCATGTGATGGCATGTGTGAGCTTGATATTTTAATTAATTAAACTAAATGTGGTATGTGTTGTTATTAAATAATGTATTTTGGTATGGATTTTTGGCTTGTGGGAAGTCTACATGAGTTGTGAGGGGCTTTGTAGTAGTTTTCTTTAATTGAAATTTTAGTTTTTAGAAATAGGATTAGGGTTGCTACATTTGAGTCTTTAGTGGCTTTTTATTAAAAATCTCACACTCCATTCTTTTGGGTACTCTAGGCATTCATTTACTTAGATGTGGAATCACTGCCGAATTAAAGGCTTATGGTAGTATTAGAAGGCTTTTTTAATTCATATGCATGATTTTGTGAGAGCTCTTAATTATGTTCATGCATTGCTTTATGGATTGTGCTTCTTATTTTTCAAGTGAGTTATCTTAGCATTTTTTTCAGGTTTTTTTTTCTTTTTTAGTTTTCAAGTTTTGTGCACTATTAGCATGGTTGGGTTTTAAAGAATTTTCTTCATATTTCTATGTAATTATGATTGGATTGGATCTTTCTTTGGATATATAAAATTACCTAATTTTTATGATTAACTTACTTATTTCTTTCTACTATAACTGTACCATTTTCAACAATTTTGGGAAATGAAAATTTTGTAAGAGTTTAACTCAAAAACTATTTTGGACTTAGGTATTATGCATTAGTGATGAATATTAATGCCATTATGTTCATTTTGTTATAGATCCAATTTGGTTTCAATTATTTTGCAAAATTCTGAGTCATTATCATTCTATGAGTTTTTTATGTTTTTAGCCAAGGTTTGGACCCATTGTCATATCATTGTTATGCTTGTCACTTTTCTTTAGATTTAAAGATTGGATTAGGTTCTTAAAGTCACTTTTATGGTGTTCCTAGTATCCCCTATCAATCACTAGTTGTTTGGAAATCATTTCAAGTTGTTTTCTCTTTTTCTTGGGTTTTGCATTGAAACTATAAGTCATGATGAGATTGTCGACACTAACCACAAGTTGTGGTTAGGTCATGAGCTATTATCATGAATTTTGGTGAGGTCATCATCAACCCTTTTATCTTCCTTTATAATTTTGATCTTTTTTCCATAAAAACTTGCTATCCACAAGTCATGATAAGGTCATGATCATATACATCATAGGTCTTGGTGAAGTTGTGATCAAGTCTTGCTTGTCATTTTTATTATTTTATATCAATTTAAGTGGTTTTTAATTAACCATAGATTATGGTTAAGTTTTTTTCAACCACCATAAGTTGAATTGAACCAAATTTGCTAAATTTTCTACTAATGATTTTTCTAAGTAAGCCATAAGTTATGGTCAAGTCATAGTTAGCTACCGTAGGTCATGATGAGGTCATGGTCTTATGATTTTTTTATTTCTAGATTTATCTTATATTTGAAGCTCAGTTTGATATGTTTTGATGCCTTTGGATGTCTTTTAATATATTTTGGTAGGTTTGGTTCATGTTAGACTATTTGATTTATCCTTGGAGTTGATTGTTGGTTCTTATTGTAGCTTTTGGTCATTTGAACTTTTGGTCTATCTATTATGTCCCTCCATGATCAATATTTAAACATATTAGTTTGGATGCCTAAATGTTTACTATTTGTTAGGAGCTAGCACTAAGTTGTGTAATGGGTTGAAGATGAACTCTTTGGAGAGGAGATGCTTAGTATTTGACCACTACTAGGATGAATTTGTGTGGCTCTCACTCTAGGCTTTATCCTATAAGAGAGGATGAACTGTGGCTCATTGGTTCTTGTTCAATGTCTTCAGAATATTAGAGGTGAGTTCTAGGTAGCATCTCTAGCACTAGTAATTCAGTTTAAGACTAATAAATAAAATCTATGTACATGATAGTTTAGCATTTAGGTTGGAAATTTGGTTTGGAAAGTCCTCATGATAACAATTCACTCATTTTGAACTAAGTGTAGTATGTACTAGTATCCTTGCTATAGATTGATGGATTGAAGTATACAATCTATTTTGGTTTGATTTTTAATTTAATGATTAGATCTATAATTGATGTGTGATCTTTGATGTTTGGATTATTTGTGCTTTACTAACATGTGTTGTAAGCTAGTATGGCTTTACCTATCCATCATAAGAATTGCCTTTGAATCAACTGGAAGAGATACCAAGGATTCTTACATAGTTTATACTAATTTCCTCTTTTATTTTTAGGTCATTAGAGCTAGCTGGAGCAAGGAGATCTCTTGGTGTTTGTTGTTGAATTTAGAGTTATCATACATGTTTATTTGTCTAGCATTAGTCTATTATCTCTTTGACTTATTATGAAATTTTATGTACATGTGTCAATCTAATCATTTATCATGCATTATGTATTTAGATTATGATACTATTATTTATTGGTTAACATGAATTGATACTGTTGGATACTCTTATTCACATTTTAATTTTTAGATTTATATGTCACGTCCATTTCTAGTGTATCATTAGATTTATATCTATTTTAATGTATTTGTTATATTTTATATTCTTTCTTTGTTAACATCTTTTCTTTTCTTTTGGTCATGGTTCCACTGTATTTTCTTTCACTTCTTTATCATTACATTAGTTCTTTTTATTTTTTTTCTCTTGTCATGACCAATCATTCATTAGGGGTTCTATATCCAACATAATGCTCTATAAATTATAACTAGGAAGAAGGGTATTACAAATTTCTTAGTCTAAGACAGCTTACATAGATAAGATGTCTTGGCTTCTATTCCCAAATATCTTGGATAGGACATATGTCTTACCAATAAGTGGTAAAAATTAAGAAAAGTCTCAAATGGTCAAAACTTTTAAAGTTAGTGACAAGGAGAAGTTGAAAGGTCATCTTTGACCTATAAATTAACATCAAGAGCTATGCATGGTTTGGTGTCCATCTTGAGAGGGAAGATTAAGATATGAATTTTAATAGTCATTATGTAACTCTTATCTCATCTTAAGCTCCATTTTTGTAAGCCTCTTGACCATTGTTAGTGAGTATGAGAGAATTGATTCTTGTTATATGACTTCATTGACATAGGGACACCTTGTCCAACCCCCTTTGTTCCTTTTCTAAATTTGTGTTTTATAGGTTTCAAGATTTGCAAAGACATCTTATAGGTCAAGGAGACATCTTGATTGGAAGTGGAGTCTTCACAGAAGATGTCTAAGAGGTTAGTAAGATGTCTTAGTTTAAGAGGAGACATATTTTGCAAAGTGCTAACATCTCAGGTAAGACATCTTGTGCAAAGTGTTGATGTCTTAAGCCAAAAGAAGATGTCTTGGGTAAGACATCTTGGGCCAAGAGATGTCTTGGCTAGGGAGAAGATGTCTCCCAAATATAGTAGATGTCTTTGCTAAAAGTTATGTTTTCATAGGAGACGATTCAACAAGGCCAAAGGCAACTTGTATGGCTAGGAAAATTTCCAAAATTATCCATCCCAATTTGGGAGACAACTAGGGTAAGTTGAAAAATGATGAAAATAGCCTAGGAGAAGGTAATAAGACAATGGAAACATCTAAAGAACCTCAAGTTGATTTGAGGGAAGGTTTCTAAGTTTCTTATCTTCCTATTATCCATAAATATTGATGTAATTCATAATTGTTATGATGAATGAGAGAGAGAGAGAGAGAGAGAGAGAGAGATTTGTGAGATGAGATTTTCTAAATGAGAGCTCTTGAGTTAGTGAGAGCTTGGACAAGCTGTGTGAGAGTAAACTGAGTGAGTGCATAGAGGTTGCATCTCCAAGGGTAAATATGTAGACCTGTGTGTTCTAGTATTACTTGTAAGTTGAAATCTCATTTCTAGATTGTGGGAGAATCTCTCTACTGGTTGTGTTTTGAATTTAGAATAACCATTGTGTGGTTGTAAAGCCTCATGCTCTACAATGTCATTTGAGTGTAATAGGTTTTGGATGTTTGTGAGTTTTGAGAACCCTATTGTGATCTTCTATTCAATTAATTAAAAATAACTAGTTTTCTTATTTTCTAGAAAAAATTTTTATCTTTGCATAATATCTAGATTTAGTATTTGGAGGTGATTAATTAGTGGAGTGAACTTGCTCTAGCATTATTGGTATCAAAGCTTAGCTCATGTTGAGCTTTGGAAATTAGATTTGTGTTTATAGTTTCTTGGAAATTGATTGACTACTTTGTCAATTTCATATGGCATCCAAAAAGAAACAACTGCAAGTATTGACTAGAGATATGGAAAGCATGAAGTCTACCTCCAGATGATGGTTGTTCTATTAGATAAAATTAACATAAAGGTAGATAGAAATGATAGTCCTAGTCATATTCCAACATGCATAGGAGATGAGCATGAACATTCAAATGAAGAAGTTTCACAAGCAGATGGAGACGAAGTAGATGAAGAAGAAGGACAATCTAGTTGTGAAAGTGTAGGAACCCATTAGCCAAGAATTCCAATGGGAGAGAATCTTATTCCTTAAATGAGAAGTCTGAGAGCTCCAATGGTGATCAATACTTCCTATCTAGGCAAGCTTGACAAGGAAGATGAGATAAGACTTGCTAGAGCATTCAAAAATGCTACAGGACTTTTGTATGTGAAGTTGAAGATTTTTAATGATGTAGATGGCACCATTGCTTTTGCAAGTTTTGCTGAAGGAACTTAAGAAGCATTTTTACTTGGAAGAAGTACCAAATAACTTAAGGGTACCTCTTGTTCAACCTAGATTAGAAGGTATGGCTTTTACTTGGTGGGAAAAGGAGTCCCAAGATTATGAAAGATGAAGTAGCCAACCTATCAAAGATTGGAATTTGATGAAATACAAGTTAAAAAGAAATTTTGAACAATCATGTCAAAGACCAAAAACCATCATGATGTTAAAATTCCTAAGGCAAGATGATAAGGATGTCAAGGAATTCTACATTGAATTTTGTAATCTATTCCATCAAGCTAAGGTAAACTGGAAAAAGTATGAATAGGTTTCAATCTTTTTAGGAAGTCTCAAGATGACATACTAGCAAGAGTTTTTCTTTTATAAGCCACAAACTCTTGATGAGGCTTATGATTTGGCACTCAAGACTAAGAAGAAATTGAGTGGATTTAGAAACAACAACAAAAAAAACTTCCAAGAGGAAGGAGAACTAATCCAAATATGAAAAAGATCCAAGTCCAAATTTGAAGACAAGGATGAAAACCATGATAAGAAGAGTAAAAAAGATGATGAGAAGGATAAAAGCAAGAAGAACCAATGCAAGGAAGACAAAGATCAAGGTAGTAGCTCATAAAAAATTTAGTGCTTTAAGTGTGGAGAATGGGAACACAAGTAATGGAAATGTTAACTTCATAAGGAAACTAAGGGCCAGATGTGCAAACCAGAGAGGTGGAGGCATTGAGCCAAGGTTTTTAGAGAGGCAATCCTAATGCTTAAAAAATTAAGTATGTTTTTGAATCAAATTCTTATGCATTCATGAGAAATGTGAATAGACAAGATCATCCTAATAGAAAATTGTTGTTCCAGACTGAGGCTAGATGCTTGCTTAGTGGGGAATGAATTCATGTTTTGATTGATGGAATAGCCCAACTGATGAAACATCAAAGTGTTGCATCAATGGATTCTTGTTGACATGGTCTCATCAATAGGCCCTCATCGATGTAGGCCCATCTATGTGGTGTTGCCCCATTGACCAGGCCACATTGATGTAGCATTTGTTGCATTTATGAGGCCCTATCAACACAACTCCACAATAAATTCTATAAATATGCATTCATTTGCCATGTTTATAGGAAGTCTTGTCATAGTTGTAGTGGAGAACTTACATTTTTATCATTTGAGAGTTAGAATATTTTTTTGAATGTCCATAGTAGGAGTCAAAAGGTATACAGATCTTTATTTGAGCACTGATGTACATGAGCACACCAGTGTGAAAGGAAATAAAGATGAGCCTTTTGACCAAACCTTGCAGCACTTGGAATAGATTAATGATTTATTTCTACATTTACTATTTTTGTTAATTACGTGATTAATTAAGATAAGTAAGACTTTAATTTATTAACTAATTAAGTTAAATAAATTAAACACATAAGTATGACTGCTTCAAGCATAACATGTAGTGCTTGGTAATCCTAGTAGTGCTTAACACTTGGTAGACTAGTAGTGTTGTATGTGTTCAAGATGTATACAGAAAGTGGGATCAAATGCTTATGTTAGGATAGTTAGTCATTAATTAGCAATCAGATTAGTTAAATTAGTTAATTAATTGAGTTTCAACTTGTTATCAATCATAGGTGAATAAAATATAAAATAATAAAAATCATGTACCCCAGTTACACTTAGACATACAACTATGCTTCACAAGTGTAGTTGGGAAGACAACGATCATCATGATTAGATTTTACTTCCTAGAACTAGTGTACTTAGGAACTTAAGGTCTACAAAATTTGACTAGATTATGCATGAACACTTGTGATTCGTATGGTTGGGTGTAGGGTATACTCGCTGCTCATCATTGGTGTCATTGCTGAGGACATTTAGTTATTACATGTGCTACCTAGGATTTAGTGAAAAAATTATTTATCATTGGAATGAACCCTAAAGTCATTTCATACATCAAAATAACCACAAAAATTATAAGAAAGCACATTGCATTTCTTGTATTCTTCTCACAGGAGTGATTCTCTGTCCAAGTTTGACACAGTAAATTAGCAGGTGCCCTAGCAATATAGAGTGATATATGCTCATCCTGATGAGTATGTATCCAATTTCATCTTCATCCTATACCAAGATGAACAAATGCAGTGGTAAGACATGAAGAGCAACATTGTGTTGCCACCCAATCAATCCATTCTTGCAATGCTTCAACTCTTATGTGGTTGGGCATCTAAGGGCTTCATGCTAAGTATTTTTTGTAGGATAGTGACAATAGGAATTATCATCCCATTGATGCACAATGTTTGAGGGATCGAAAAGTAGAGCAACATTATGAGTCTATGAAGGAAAAGTGGTCCAATGATTCCCCATTTCTAATGTACCAAAAATATGGTGGAGAATACTTCTCTGGGGGTTTTCCATACATAAATACTCCTCTCTTTAACTTTGGTGAAGGAGGTCAAAACCAAAACTTGTAGTCCACAATACATAATCCTAGTTCTGCTAAGAATGGATCCCATGACAAAGGGGGATCCAAGGAGGAGACTCATGGTAGGGATGTGGGCAAGTAGCATGATCACAATTGTGGCCATGACCATCAAAGAGGGGGTGGCAAGCATCATGATGATGCTAGTCCTCTTCACCTTCATTATCATCTTCTTCCTATTCTAGCTTTGAACACAATTTTAGGGGACACAATCATGATGGAGATGATCGATGGGACCAAGATGATCATAGGGACCATCAAGCAAGTCAAGATCCTAGGCACAGGCATTCAAGAGAGGCCTATCACCACAAATGAAGGGGTAGTAGAGGGCATCATAGGCACCAAGGTCATAGCTACGATGAGCCTTTTCTGACCATGCAAAGCATGCTAAACATCGCAGAGGCAGTGAGAATTCTAACAAGGCACATGAAAGATAATAGGATCAAGTAACTGGATATGAAAAACATTCCCAAGTTTGAGGGGGGATATAACTTCAATCCACAAAATCATCTTTAGGCTTTTCACAATGCCTATGCCTTACAAAACATAGAAAATAATTGGCAAAAGCTTAAGTTATTTCCCAAGACACCCATCAAAGAAGTAGAAAGCTAGTACTAGTTCTTGGAGTTGGAATAAATTTGTAGATGGAGTACCATGCTTAAACTATTCAATGATAAGTATCAAATGTACTCCTAAGTGTCCAATCTAAGAAGGTAGATCCACAGATGAAAGTAAGAAACACATGAGTCCTTGGATTCCACCATGGGTAAATATTATTCCTTATTACATCAATGCCCTAGCCATGATTACTCTTAGGAGGAACAACATCACCACATCATAGATGGGCTTCACTTTCAAATGAGGAGAACTCTTAGGATCTATGCCCAAGGAAGACTGTTAGAGTTAACAGTCCATCAAATCCAAAGGCTGATTAAGCAAGTAGCTAAAGAAGAAGGAGAATTGAGAAAACACAAAAATGCAAAAGAATAGAACTGAAATCCTTCCATTCACAAGAAGGAGGTTTGATTTTGTGATAGTCAGGAGGAATCACCACTTGATGAGGTTATGAACATGAGAACCTTACTAATTCAAAATTTACCTCTAAAATTTTGGTTAAGATAGATCAGTTGTAAGACTCTATGGATAGCAGATTCCAAGTTGTTCTAAAAATCACTAAAGAAACTAAAGAACAAAGTAGTGATCGTGACCATAGGAGGGAAAGGAAGCTGAACATGCCAATCCAAGGGGTAAGGGCAAGATTGCTACTGTAGAGGAAATTGCAAAAGCTGAACCAAATGATGATGGTGGGTTTGACATATGCCAATATGAACAACATAATGGATGTTTCCTTATCATGTCACACTTATAGGAGTTTGGGATGTATTCTCTAAATCCATGACTAACAAAAAGACAAACACCCAGAAGATTGTCTTATCCTCAAGGCAATCCTAGGCAATTCCATCAGTAATAACAATATTATCTGAGTGAAACTCCACCATAACTATATGAGTAGTATCAATAGTGATAGCAACCACAATCATGGGGGATGCCACTACGAAGGTAGTAGTACCCTTATAAACAACCAAATCCATATGGGTATTACGTTTAACAACCCCTATCTCCACGTGACTTTTCCAGTCATGTTTCTCCTTTCCAGCATCACTACTATCCTCTTGAATACTATAAAAATCATTCTTCATATTCTAGAAGGAATACCACATTCCATCCTTATCTTCCTCCTATTCCTGCACCTATTCCTCCATCCTCAACATAGCTACTGCATGCTCCATCCATGCAAGGCGAACTTCTAGCCCAACCACAGTAATGCAATGCTACCAAGGTTGTTAATCTTAAATTAGTTAATTAATTGAGTGGTTCAGAACCTCATGCTCATAAAAAATCAATTTTTGACCCAACAACCCTACTAAGCCTTCATAGAATTAGACAGTGGGTCGCCTTGCTTCTACCTCATCCTCTACAAACCATTCTATTGAAAACCTTCCAAACTAAATACTACCCAAAATCCATAATATTATGCTCACTCATGCCATATCTGATTAGATCTAGGCTAGCAACCTTCCCAAAAAATTAGCTAATCCTAGTAGTCCTCTTATCTATTTATAGATTGCTGGGAATAAACCATGTAAAGCTCTTCTTGATTCAGGTTCTAGTGTTAACTTGATTTTTCATGAGATGTATACTACCTAGAACCTGCCACCTCTTAAGAAGAGCAATATCTGATTGGAATTGGTAGACCAATCCATTTCTATTCCATTGGGATTGGTAGAAGACATTGTGACTACTATCTGTGGGGTAATATTATCCTATCAATTTCCTAGTAATCAAGGTTGAGAACTGTAAGGGGGACTTCCCAATCATTATGGGAAGAACATGGCTAAGCACTGTTGATGCAAGAATGGGCATCAGTAATCTTTCCCTAGAAATATCTAAGAAAAATGCATTTGGAAAGATTGAGAAAAAGCGAGTTCCATGCATCGCATACAATGATACAAGGTGAAATTACATGCAAAAACTCTTGTTCATGAAAGAACATCTATTTCTGCATGCAGGAAGTGTGAACATGAAGCAAATATTCAAAGGTGTCTACACATAGTAGCCACAAAACAAAAGGTCACCTAGTGGCTAACCACTGATCTTGAAAGCAACATAATGTGCATGGAACCTACTAAGAGCTTGACATGTGCTTATGTTGTAGGCATGAATGAATTAAAGCAAGTTCATCACCAACTCTCTAATGATGAAAATATTGATACCAATTGGAGAGAGTTGGAGATTCCTAAGAATTTCAAATAGGAGCCCCTAGAGTTGAAAACTCTACCTCTTAACTTGGAATATGCATTCTTAAAAATGGCAAGCTGGTCATACTTAATGCCAAACTTGCTCCTAAGAAAAAAGAAAAACTATTGAAAGTGGTCAACATATGGCCAACAACCTTTACCTGGTCATATCCTAAACTTACTAGAATTAATCCATAGATATTCCAACATCACATTTATACTGATCCGTCCATGAAGCTAAGGAGGCAACCACAACAACGGTTGAATTCAAAACTAAATAAAATCATCAAAGAGGAGATTGAGAAACTCCTTAAGGCAAGGTTCATTTACCCCATTGCAAATAGCAAGTGGGTCAATCCACTCATGATAGTGCCAAAGAGAGATGACAAATGGCAAGTTTGTATTAACTTTAGGCTATTAAACATGGCAACATTCAAAAATTACTTTTCATTATCATTCATTGATTAGGTGTTGGACACCATATTTGGGCATTACTATTATAGTTTTCTGGATGGTTATAGTGGCCATAACCAAATCCAAATTGCATCAGAAGACCAAGCCAAAACAACATTCACAAGTCCCTGGGGAACCTTTGTATATTGCAAGATGCCTTTTGGTCTATGTAATGCTCTTTCCACTTTCCAAAGCCTGGTTTTAAGCATATTTTAGTAGCAAATCGGTAGCAAAGTGGAAGTCTTCATGGATGACTTTTCCACTTATGACACTACGTTCGAGCAAGCCTTGGACCACCTTAACTACTCAAAAGATGTGTGGAAAAAAACCTGTAGTTTAATTGGTAGAAGAGCCATCTCATGGTCCAAGAAGGCATTGTATTGGGACACAAAATTTTTCAAGAAGGGATCAAGGTAGACCCTAAAAAGATAAGGATCATCCAAGGAATCACCCATGATGAGCAACTAAGTATCCCTACATCCAACCATACGAATCACGAGCGTTCACGTGTGACTCGGTCGAAATCTGTAGACTGTAAGCACTTAGCATACATCAGACTTCTAACCAATGAAACCTTGGGTTAGAATGGTCATTATCATCCTAATCTCACTTATGAGGTTCTGTTTACAATGGTTAAGTGAGACTAGGGCTAATGATTTTTATATCTTTTTAATTATCTTTTCGGCGGCTAATTATCTTGGAAAGTAAGGATAGAATATTAATTAATCTAAAATTATCTTAGTCTAAATCTTAGCTACTCCTAACATAAGTATCCGATCCCATCTTCTGAGCATGTTCTGAGCATCCCTTACACTTCTGTGTTACCAGACGTTAAGCTTCACTAGACTTACCAAGTGTTTGGGTTACGTTCAAGATGGTCATACTTATGGCCTTTAAGAACTACGAGTGAGAAATAGCAATTGAAATTATAATAAAAAAAACTCAAGTAATTAACATGTAACTAATAAAGCATAAACATATTAAACTATTGAATGCATAAAATAACTAAGTCCAAATGCTGTAAGGAATGCTTGAATAGTTCGTCTTTATTGCCATCATGCCAATGGGCTCAGATACATCATCATTCGAATAAAGAGTCAATTACTTTTCTTACACCTGTTGCGGGCACTTGGAAAATATTCTATCTCCTGTGGGAACAAAATACAAGAGCTTCACTACAACTACTCAAAAGATGCCTAAATGAGGTAGAAGGCCCTCTTATTGATAGGCTGGGATAGGTGGCTACGTAAATGGGGCCACGTCAATGCGGCCACGTATACGCGGCCCCGTATACACGGCCTAGTCGACGCATTGACTAAATCACACTTCATCATACCCCCACGACTGAACAAAAACTTGTCCTCAAGTTACTTTAGAATGTGGAAGGTATGTATTCTTATTTACAACACACATAACAAAACAAATACATGACACACACATGATGCAACATGAAGTGACCAAGTGCCCGAGTTACAGAGGAGGACAAACTACAAAAATGGTGGTGTTTAGAGATAAAATTGAACATCTCACTGGTCTTGGAGCCTCTGCTGTGTAGGATGATGCACAAAATTACTAGAGAAGATCACACCGTCCTTGGGGGCGGTGGTTCTGACGGACCTTCTCCAGCCTCTAGCCCATGCGTTGGTGGTGGCACGGATGTCGATTGCCCCGTGGTAGCTACAACTTCTGGAGGCAACCAGAAAGCCTCCAAGAAAGCCCTCATTTTTTCTTCTTTGCTTCTGGGGTCATTCACAGTCTAGGAAACTTCTCCAATGTGTGCTGGAACTAGAACTTCCCAAGTGCATGGCAGCATTGGAAGGAGTTCTTTCAAGCTGACAAACCAGGCTATGAACTGCTTGTTTTCGATGTCGAATGCTCAGATTGATGCCTGCAGCTGCTGGTAGTCATTCATTCTTCAGGCTAGGTCCTCTGTGACTGTACGTTGTCCTTCAAAGCTTGGGTAGAGGACCTTGAGTTTTGCGTTTGCTGTTGCTAGATTTTGTTTTGTTGCCTTGTGCACCTGGAACTCACCCTCGTATAGGGAATACGAGGTGGCCACTTGCTTTTCTAACTCTGACCGTGGTCTCCCAGCTGTAAGCATAGCCAGGTTTGCACTAGCCCCTCAAACGGTTCCATGCACAATGTGCTGCTACTAGGATTAGCTGTCAGCCACTGGATGCCCTCTTGGTTAGTGGCTGCTACGTACAGGCACTGTTGAATAGGTGATTCTTCGGTACACCGCCTACATGCTTGAAAGGATATCTGCTTAGTAGACCATAATTACTGCACACAGTTGCACCCTAAGTCACTGTATGCGATGCATGGAACTCTTTTCTTCTTGATCTTCCCAAAAGGATTTTCCTTTGAAATTTCCAGGGATAGATCTCGGAGTCCTAGTCGTGCATCCACCGTGCTTAGCCAGGCTCTTCCCATGATGATTGGGAAGTTCCCCTTACAATTCTCTACACGGATGACCAAGAAATCAGTAGGGTAGGACTGCCCACAAACGATGGTCATAATGTCCTCCACCAAACCCAAGAGAATGGTGATGGACTAGTCTACTAACTCAAGACAGATGTTGCCCTTCTTTAGTGGGGGCAAGTTCCAGTTCTTGTACATATCGTGAGAGATCAAATTGACCCCTAACCTTGAGTCCAGAAGAGCTTTGCATGGCTCATTCCCTGCCACCTGAAGATAGATGAGGGGGCTTTGTGGATCTGTCAATTTATGGGGAAGAGAACCTACTTTAATCCAGTCGGTCATGACATGTGTGAGCATGACCGTCTAGACATTAGAGTGTAGTGGAACGGAGGGCTGCTCAGGTGGTATGATGGTGGAGGCATTGGTAGGTTCGGAGGCACTGGCCACAAGCATAGGTGAGGATGTGTTGAGATTATTGGGCTAGAAAAAAGGACGTTTGCATGGCTTGGGTTTCAGTCCACTTGGACGAGGTGCTAGTTGTAAGTTAATAGCCCTCATAGCATTTCGTTGTTGTGGCTGTGGCTGTATTTCTCCATGCATTTATGGAGCGAGTGGAAACTGAGTGGGATGTTATGGATGAGTGGTAGAAGAAGGTGACGAAGGGTAGAAGAGATGTGGGTTTGTCCCCCTGGGTGATGGAGATGGATGTCGAAAATATTCAGGGGGGTGGTAGTAGCTAAGAAAGGCCGCATGACTAGAAGAGTCTCTTGGAGAGATTGGTTGCTTAACATAATACCTGTAAGGATCTGACTATTTATAAGGGTACTGCTGCCTTGGAGGTGGCATCCCCCACGCTTGTGGTTGCTGCCACTGTTGGAAGTATTCATACTATTATGGGGGCGTTCCACTTAGATAATATCCTTGCTGCTGCTGGTGGAACCGTCTGGAATTGCCTTGTGGATAAGGCAACCTTCGGGGTGTTTGCCACTGCGCCAAACAAGGGTTTAAGGCATACACCCTAGACTCTTGAAGGTGTGACACCACAGGACAACATCCCTTAGGATGTTCATATTGGCATATGCCACATTTATCATCCTCCATGATGTTAGAGTCTGCAACTTGCTCTGCTATAATAACTTTTTCCTTACCCTTATGTTGGGCATGTTCATCTTCCTTCTTCCTGCGCCGATCACGGTCGCTACCTTGTTCTTTGGACTCTTCTACAATTTTCAATACACTTTGGAATTTCTCATCCAAAGAGTCCCACATCTTATCCACCTTTGCTAATATTTCAAATGCGAACGTTTGTAACGGTAAAGTCTTCTAATTCACCGCTGCTTCCAGTGGTGACTCATGCTCCTCATCATAAAATTAGACCTCCCTTTTTCTGAGGGAAGTGTCCCAGTTCAATTCTTCTACACTCTCCCTTTTCCAAAGTTCTCCTTCCTCCTTGGCCACCTGCTCAATGAGGCGCTGCAACTGATGGGCCCTTAGCTCCAACAGTTTTCCCTTGGCGTACACGCCAAGGGTCTTTCACATTTCAAAACGAAGTCCATCAATGATGTGGCAAAGCTGTGCCCATTGAGAGCAACCATGACCAAGGCACCGATGCAACAGTGAGTAGTACCTGCTCATGGTGGCATCCAAGGGTTCATGATTTTTTTGTTTCCAACCTTGGATCTACCGTCTCAGATTCACCACTCTAGAGTACGTTTGATATTTTTCATTGAATATTTTAAGCATCGTACTCCATCTTCTGATTGATTCCAGCTCCAAGGACTGGTACCAACTTTCAGCTTCTTTGATGAGTGTGCGAGGGAACAACTTCAACCGTTGCCAATCATTATCAATGTTTTGCAGGGTGCAGGCATCATGGAACGCATGTAGGTGGGTTTGTGGATCACAGTTGTATCCCCCTTCAAATCTGTTGATGTTGTTCATATCAACGCGCTTGATCTGGCTATCTTTCATGTGCCTATTAGGAATGTGAACTACCTCTGCGATCTGGAGCATGCTCCGAGTAGCTAACAATGGCTCGTTTGAATCATAGTCCTGTTGGGGACCATGATGTCTATGACGATTCTAGCTACCCCTCCTTTCATGCTGGCAAGCATCACGCGATTGGTCACTTGCTTCCTCATGTTGCTCCTTCCGAACCTGTTTACCACCGTCCTTTCACTCCAACCTTCCCCTGTTACTCTCAAAGCCTAAGTTGGAGGAAGGCGTAGGAGAGGGGGAGGACGAAGAAGAAGGAGAGGCATCACCACCACTCCAGTGTTGATATCCCCATCTACCCTGATGGTGGCCTTGGTCATCCAGCCCAGCCTTGCTATGTAACCCTCCATCCCCTTGAGGATCGGGGTCACTTGGAGGTTTGTTCTAAATCATTGATTGGATGAACTACTGCCCCAGGGGAAGTTTGGTTGAATGAGTATCATGAAAGAGAAGATACCCATCATCTTGCAGCCCTTACGAGAATAAGGGGTTGCTAAATTGTTTCCCCTGCTATTGGTCTCTTGTTTGTTGAGCCTCCATGGGATGATAGTCCCGGTAGTCATGGTCCTCCATGACATACTCTACCATCCAATCTTGGATGCCCAATCTGCCCAGATTGTGATATAGCATTGCAGGAGCTACATAGTCGGGCGGTAGCATGATGCTACCCTCCATGTCCTACTATCAGAGATGCTCATCCTAATGTAGGATGAATGTGAAATTAGGGACATATTCATCGGGATGTTTGTACACCACTTGACATTCTTATGGCACCGGTAGTTTGAATACTTCTCTCCTGTGAGAAGACATATTGGATGTTATATTGTTCATGTAATTAGTGTACCTTACAACTTACTTAAATTTGCCTATGTGCGTAAATATTTCTACCCTGGATCTATTCCAACGACTTAAATGATAATTTCACTAAGGTTAGATGACGCATGTAAGACTAACAGTCCCCAGAAATGGCGCCAATGATGAGCAGCTAGGTATCCCTACATCCAACCATACGAATCATGAGCGTTCACGTGCGACTCGATTGAAATACGCAGACTGTAAGCACTTAACATACAACAGACTTCTAACCAGTGAAACGTTGGGTGAGAATAGTCGTTGTCATCCTAATCTCACTTGTGAGGTTCTGTTTACGATGGTTAAGTGAGACTAGGGCTAATGATTTTTATATCTTTTTAATTATCTTTTCGGTGGCTAATTATCTTGGAAAGTAAGGATAGAATATTAATTAATCTAAAATTATCTTAGTCTAAATCTTAACTACTCCTAACATAAGTATCTGGTCCCATCTTCTAAGCACATTTTGAGCATCCCTAACACTTCTGGGTTACCAGACGTTAAGCGTCACTAGGATTACCAAGTTTTTGGGTTACATTCAAGATGGTTGTACTTATGGTCTTTAAGAACTACGAGTGAGCAATAGCAATTGGAATTATAATAACAAAAACTCAAGTAATTAACATGTAACTAATAAAGCATAAACATATTAAACTATTGAATGCATAAAATAACTAAGTCCAAATGCTGCAAGGAATGCTTGAATAGTTCGTCTTTATTGCCATCACACCAATTGGCTCAGATACATCAACGCTCGAATAAAGAGTCGATCACTTTTCTTACACCTGCTGTCGGCACTTGGAAAATATTCTATCTCCTACGGGAACAAACTGTAAGAGCTTTGCTACAACTACTCAAAAGATGCCTAAATGAGGCGGAAGGCCCTCTTATTTATAGGCCAGGATAGGTGGCTACTGAAACACCACTAATTTTGGCCTAACACTTTAAAACAAGAAAAAATCAAGCCCTTTTGAGCATTCGGGAGGCAAAATTTGACTAAGGCATGAAACTCAAGTCCAGCTTGCTCAAGCCAGCTTGATCACATTGTTAAGCTAGCTTGCCCTCAGTGTGAGTAGCTCCAACAGTTTCAAAATCAAATAAAAAGTGGTCTAAATCTAAGGGTTCAAGCCATTCTTAAGAGTTTCTGATGTCCACTCCAAGTCTCAGCATTCAGGAGTCCAAATTTCAAGCCAGACTACACAATTTTTGTAGGTCACGCTAGGCAGTCATGTTGGGCGTGACCACAGCATGACCAACTTTTAGAGCCCCAAAACTGAGTCAAAATGATTTTATTTCAAGGATGCAAGTCATCCTAAGGATCCACTATTGATAACTATAGGTCCTAGCCTTCAGAAATTCTAGATTTCAGCTCAAAATTGCAAGTTTTTGAGGTCACACTGCAGGTCACGATGGGCAGTCATGCTGGGCATGACCACAGCGTGACCAACTTTTAGGGCCTCAAAACTGAGTCAAAACGACTTGATTTCAAGGGTGTAAGTCATCCTCAGGGTCCACTATTGATAACTATGGGTCCCAACCTTCATAAATTCTAGATTTCAGCTTAAAATTACAAGTTTTTGAGGTCACACTGCAAGTCATGCTAGGCAGTCATGCTGGGCGTGACCACAACGTGACCAACTTTTAGAGCCTCAAAACTGAGTCAAAATGACTTGATTTCAAGGGTGAAAGTCATTCTAAGGGTTCACTATTGATAACTATGGGTCCCAACCTTCAAAAATTCTAGATTTCAGCTCAAAATTGCAAGTTTTTGAGGTCACACTGCAGGTCACGCTAAGCATGACCACAGCGTGACGTATCCAAAACGGCTTCAAATCAAACATTTTCAAGCTCAAATTTCCAGATCCAGATCACACATAGGTAGGCAGTAGTACAGGCTTTAAAAAATTCCAAATTTGATGTCAAAATTACATTTTTTCTCACCTCACGCTTAGGTCATGCTGGGGTCATGCCCAGCATGACTACCCAACGTGACTATAGCATGACTGTCAATCACGCTTGCACAAAGATGTTTCAAACACACACTGAAGACATGTGGAAGCCCAGACAACTCACATTGAAAACCAACGTCAAACAAAGATGTCTCAAACAGCCTCAAATCGACATCTCAACATCCTAGAGCGGTTGGTCCATGATCAAGCGAGCGGGGGTCGAATTTCTCTTGTTGTACATTTCATTGTAAATCCACATGTGTGGACATGTCAGGCCCTCATGTCTAAATTAAATGTACTTTCATGGGCTTGAATAACCCATAAATTGTAGAATGCAATGTACCTAGTCAAGAACGTAGCTTGCCAACACACATCCAACTCATGCACAACTGTTCGACACACATCCAACTCTTGCCAGCATGCATCCAACCCAAGCACAACTATCCATTGGACACATGTCACTAGATCTGCTTTTCTCTCATATCCCAATCATTGATTCCATTCTTGAATTCTATGCCCAACCTTGGCCAAGCCCTATAAATACCCTGTCAATTCACATAAATCAGGGGTTGGCAATTGGAGACATTGGCAATTCTGAGAAAGTACAAAACCTGTAATCCTTGGGTGCTCGGCACACCTAACTATTGTAATCCAAGAATTTCTCACATTCATCACATCACATCATCGCATCATTACGTTACATCACCCCGGGGCTAGGCGTTCAACCTGCCATCTACACGTAGCTATGCTTTGACCGATGCACATATTTTCTAAGCAATACATTATTTCCATTTTGCCAACCAAACATTATTTCCATTTTCTATTTTACGTTCTATTTATATTTCTGTCTACATTCAGTTTACGTTTAGTTTATAGTTTATGTTTTATTTACACCATACATTTACATTTACGTCTTACGTCTTACGACTCATGTTTACATTTTACATGCATTTACACATTTTAAGACATCATTTACGATAACCCTAGCGCTAGCTGTAGCTTACGCTCGGGGAAGTCCTTGGTTGATTTGCGTGTAGACCATCCAAGGCACTCTGCCTTCATTTACTTTTCCAACTTGCCCTCGAGCGAAGGCAGGGTCAGCTGTGGTTGCCCAACGATCCTTCGGTGTCTGTTTCCCTTGCAGCCTCACATCGATGATTTAGGTCAGTACAGTTGCGTAAATGGGGCCACGTCGATGCAAGGAGGCTACATCGACGGGCCCATGTCGACACGGCCGCATATATGCGGCCCAATCAACGCATTGACTAAATGACACTTCATGAACCCATCAACTAGAAACTATAAAAGATGTTTGGTCATTCCTTGGACATATTGGCTACTACCAATGATTCATAGAGAATTTCTCTAAGATCATAAAATCATTGATCAAGCTATTCATCTAGATCGAGGAATGCAAAAAGGCATTCTACAACCTCAAGAAAAAGCTCATAGAGACTCCAATTCTATGAGCACTTGACTGGTCTAGACCATTTCATATCATGAAAAACACATCAAATTATGCCTTAGGAGTCATACTTATGCAATTTGATGACAAGAAACATGCATATTACATCCATTGCACAAGTAAAAACATTGTGGGTGCATATTTAAATTACACCATAATGGAGAAAGAACTAATGGTGGTGGTGTATGCTCTAGAGAAGTTCAGGTACTATGTTCTTAGATATAAAGTGTTTATGCACACTAACCACAATTGCATTCACTTCCTCATGAACAAGACAATGGTGAGTCCTTGTGTCATACAGTGGTTGGTGATCTTACAAGAATTCAATCTTACAATGGTAGATAGAAAGGGAACTAAGAATGTGGTCATTGACCATCTCTCTCAGTTACAATGGGATAACAAAGAGGAGGAAAGCCTACTCTTTGATCAATTCCTAGATGAACTACAATTAATGAACATATGCCCATAGAATCCAAATTGTATGATGGCATCCTAACTTATCTTCTCACTCAAGAGATGCCACAAGATTTGGACTATAACAAGAAACAAAAATTTCTTCATCATGTCAAATGCTTCATGGAAATCAATGGACACCTTTACACAGTGTGTGTTGATGACCTAGTTCATTGGTATGTACTTGATGTTGATCAACTTCACATTCTCCAAGATGCTCATGAAGGCTCTTATAGAGGCCACTATGTAGGGAGATGCATGACCATAAAAATCTTCATGGCAAGATACTATTGACCCATAATCTTCAGGGATGCTTACCAGTTTATCCGATTCTATGAATGCTATCAACGAGATGGTGGAATGACCACATAAATGGAGGATCCTCAATAGTGGATTCAACCACTTGAATCCTTTGACACATGGGGCATAAATTTCATGGGTTCCATCACACCCATGTCTAACAGAAAGGCCTATATTATTGTAGTCATTGACTACTGTACGAAATGGGCTGAAGTAGCAATCATCATAGACTATACATCATCCATTACTATGTGATTTATACAAAAAAATGTTATAAACAAGTTTGGGGTGCCATGTGTACTAATTTTTGATAACGAAACTCTTTTATAGGTGTTATTGTTTGCAAGCTTATGCAACACTTAGGGGTTGAATATAAATTAACAACACCCTACCACCCCCAAGCTAATAATCAAGCAAAGGTTACCAATAGGGAGATCATGAAAATCCTAACAAGAACTATTAGAAAACTGCAGCACAAAACTCAATGATGCCCTTTTGGCCTACTACTAAACATGGAAACTTCCTATAGGCTACTCTCCCTATGAGCTGGTGTATGGAAAATTACCAACTTTATCTATCTAATTCGAGCTCTGTATACTTTCAATAGCCTATAACCTAGACCTTAACCTAAGTCTAACACAAAAAGAAAGACTAATCAACCTAAATGTACTAGACAAAAATCGATTAATAATCCTATCCTTGAATGAAGTACACAAGGCATTCAACAAAAAGTGTCATGACCTAAGAATTAGAAGGATCAAACTTTCAACCTAGAGATAAGGTCCTCTACTAGAACCCCACACATGTTCCTCAAAAAATCAAATTTTAAACATTGTGGGAGGGGCCTTATATAATTGATGAAACCTTTCCTTCTAGGGCCATGATCATATACAAACTTGAAATCCCAAAGAAGAAGTAGTTGGTCAACATCCAACAAGTAAAACATTTCCACAAGCCCAAGTAAGCAAGTACAACAAATACCTCAATGGATGGGCAACTACGCTTAATTCTTTGGATCTCCTTCTTCCAACTTAGTTGTGGGCGAGATGGCCATACATGCTAACCATATATGTGACTCCTCAATTTTTCTATTTTTTTTATTTTACACATTTTTTTTGCAAATTATTTATTTTATACGTTTTTGATTTTAAAACTTTTTCTTATTTTACACCATTTTTTGTTTTATACCATTGTTAGTAGATTTAACTTTTTCTTGAATATTTTACACTTTTGTATATATTTACCTTATTTTTTAACCTTATTTTAGTGTGATTTTCTAATTTTTGTTAATAAAAATTCTTTGCACTAATAGGACACAGTGGTGTTGTAGTTGTTGCTAATGGTGGTTTACACTTAATGTTTTTGTTTGCTAATGTTTGGTTTCTATTTTTGAATTTTTGTACTGATGGCTAAGACATGGTTTCTTTTTCATGGAATAGGCAGTGAGTCCACGACATCCACCCATCCACAAAAATCTATGGTTTTGCTTGTTTTGGGAATATGAGGTCCCTTTCATTAAATAAACCTTTAATAAATTTTTAACCTTGATGGTTTCTAGAATTAGGAAGGATTCAAAGGTTTGCACAGGGTGTGACCTCAAGGGGATTCAATACTCTTTGTACTCTTCTACTTACTTGGGTGCATGAGTGTTTTCATGGATTTATTACTGTTCCATGTTAGCCAATAATAGAAAGTTGAATAAGTCTTTGCATGGTTGGTTCCCATATAAAAATTTGAAAAAAAAACAAAAATAAAAAAACAAAAAATAAAATAAAAGAGAGAGAAAAAAACATGATGGAAATTCAAAGCACACCCCTTAGAGAAATAAACAGGCTACAAGCACTAATTATGAGGCTAGAAAGACATGTTACCCATGCCTAAAGGTCCCTTCTAACTAAGGCCCTCTCTCACTTCCTACTTCTCCTTAAGAAATGGTAGTTGTTCTCTAGAAGCAGTTGTGTCTCAGGAGGTGGATCAGTCTTGGAGTGGCAATGTGAAGTCACTAAAAGTAGTTGGTTTTGGTCTAGACTAAGGATGGATCTTCTTAGGTCATTTACTCACAAATTCATAAGGGACTTCTTATGACCTCAATTTGGAACTCCATTCCACCTTGTCCACCATCCATCCATGCTATCGATAACTCACCTCACTATTGATGTCCATGTTCTTGTTTGGTGTCTTTGTCTAACTTACTTGAATTCTTTAGTAGAATATTTTGGGTTTTGGTCCTTAACTTTCATAAATTATTAATCACCTATGGGACCCATGGAATCCTTGGGTTAAGGTTATGCAAGGGCAAACAAGGCATGTGCTTGCTATGGGGAGGACCCACTTGCATATCTCTTGGTTGGGTTCATTAAACATCTTATCCTCAGGCATTATTGAATCACAATATTTTGTACACCCATATTCTACATCTAATTGTGTGCTCCTTTAAGATCTTTCGTTAGTTTGTACATTCTTCATCAAATTTTGGAATTTTTGAGCTTCCAAAGATCCTCTTCAATGATTTCATCATATTCTTGGCTTTTTTGGGACTCCATGAACCCTAAATTCATTAAAAAATTCCTTGTATTTTTTTTAAATATTCAAGTTTGAAAATTTTATTTATGGACCCCATAAACGGGGGCCTCATATACACAAAAATACTATATACATGCATGACCCCCTTAGAAATTTTTACATTTTCTCATAAACACCCAAGGAGTTTTTATAGTTTTTAGAGCCCAGAACTTTCTAGAGCCCATAACTTCCTAACCATTTGCCCAAATCACTCTGTTTTTCAACCCTATAGCTCTTAGAGGTAAGCTCTTAGTCATGGGGGTCACAAACGTGCTATTTTTTATAGAAAAATTTTGACATTTTTCTAGCTCCCACAAAGGTTTAACTAAGAAATCATCATTAAAACATCAAATTACAAGAGTTAAACCTTTCCAACGAGCTTTGGTAATAGTTACAATAAAAAATTAATTAATAAAATAATCAATCTACCATGGTTCAACTATAGCCAAGTGCAACTAATTAACAAGATAAGGTATTCAAAAATTTTAAGTTACAACTTATATCTACTAATCTATAGATGTGTTGTAACTGCAAATGGCACCAAAAGGCAAACACAAGAAGGGGCCAAGAACCAACCCAAGAAGAACCTATCACAACCCATGCCATAATACCTCTTTGGGAAAAGGCCAAAATGAGTCTATTCATTAGATTCTAGAATAGGTGACAACAACAAAACATTTCCACCAGGATGAGGCACTAGCTCAACAAGCGAACCTTGAGTTGACCTTAATGGAAGCCTACCTAAACCAAATTACATGAAGGAAGGTCCGAAAGATAGTGCTTTAAGAGTTAAACTTTGGCTCTTTTTTAAAGTAAGCACCTAAAGAAGTATAGGACCAACTGAATACCTCTTCCATGTGGCCAATTATCACTTCTAGTAAGGAGTGATATATGAGAGAGACACTCCTATTTTGGAACAATAGGTTGGCTAGTTCAATGGTCAAGATCAAGAATATTTCAATGTCCTACTCAATGTAAGCCATTGCAGAATCACTTGGGTTACTTGAAACTAGGGCAAATCTCACTAAGATTTGAATGTAGGTGGACCCCATCATAAAAAAGGAATGGATTTAGTGGTGCTATGGTGTCAACTGCAAGGAGTACAATGCACTTGCATTGGCAAAAATAATCCATTACAAGATTGCAACCTTTCACCTAAATCGCATGGTGAGGCCCAACAATATCACTACCTTTTCTGCCCATGTGTATGCTACTCTAAGTGGAAGATTCCTAGTCAACCTTTCATAGCTAATTTATCTAGAGATAGAGAAGTAGTTCAAGGAGAATAAACATGGAAGGAAGGCACTCCCCTTGCCATGCCTCATATGAAAACTATGTCAAAGGGGAGGAATAGTCTGCTACATTAATGATGCTATTCGATGCACTCCAACGACTAATTGGGTAGAGATGATAAAGGATAAAACTCATGTAACAATAATCTAAGAAGAGGAGTAGTGGCCACCACCTCCACCCACCACTTAGAAAATAGTGTCGAATGTTGCTGCAACATCCCAATGGTTGCATGAGTTCTGAGAATGGCTCTTGAGTGGGTAAGAGAAATAGGCATGCATGAGTGATGGAGACCCATATGTGTACTAGCCCATGATGAGTCACTTAAATGAGGTGGCTAAAACAATTAGCTTAATGGGGGAAGGTGGACCCATTTTCTTTGCCTAAAAAATGCAGTTGTGTGCAAGGTTAAATCTTAGTGCTAGAGAGGTAATGGTATCTCTCTTAGAATAGTAGTAACTCCCAAATATTTTTGGGTGATGAGCAGCAAGGTATCCCTATGCCCAACCATAAGAATCACAAGTGTTCACACATGATCCAATCGAATTCCATGGATGGGACTAGTTGTGCATATAAATTGTTATGCCTTGATTGCAGTTTACTATCTTCCCACTTGGACTAGTGGTAGCTTTGTCATGTATGATTTAATTCAAAGTGAGGTATATGATGTTGTCTAATCCTATGCTACTCCTAATGAAAATAAAGAGGTAATTAATTGAGCTAATGAATAATGGGAAGTAAAATCTAAACTAGCCTATGTGTGATGAGTATACACTCTTAATTGTCCATACCTGCCTTGGACTTCATGAGGCTACTTCTAGGATTGCCAAGCATACGCCACTAGGTGTGCCAAACGATACACTACTAGATTACCAAGTACTTACACTTAAGCACTCGTGATTAAGGCATGTATATTTTGCTTAATGATAGGAATAGTAAATAGCAATAAATGGAAATGTTAACTAAAGAAAATAGTAAATAATTAAACAATTAAATGATTAAAGCAATAATAAATCTAAGTGAATGTGGTAATGATGTAAGTAATCTTGATCTTTATTTCTAGTTATGTAACATGTCCAAGTACATCACACTCAAATAAAAGTGTCATACAATCACAAACATCACACTACAGGCATGCACTAGCAAGTAATAGAACTAAAAACAATCTGTGAAGAAGCTAACTAAAAATTGAAACTAAAACTATTTTCTCTATATCCCAACCATGCACCCAAGTGCTATATTTATAGGTTAGCACAGAGGAGGCAATATTAGATATTCAACATTGATTCCTAGGCTTTGATATCAGATATCCGATATCAGATCTTGTAGATTCATGACTTATCATACCCCCATGGCTTAATGAAAGCTCATCCTCGAGTTGAACAAAATGAGTACCATCTAGGCTACTGAACCAATGTGTGCTGGCATCAGTACATTCTAAGGGCATGGTAGTTGCAGGAACATCTTGTTGGCCTTCACATACCAAGCTACAAACTACCATCGCTCTTTCTTAAAGACCCTAGCTTTTTCTCTTAATTCTTGATAATCTATTAATCTGCTAGCTAGGTTTGAGGTGACATCCATCTATCCATGATAGCTAGCTTTAACCATCTTCAATTCTGAGTTTGCTACATAGAGCTTTTGCAAAGCATCTTTCCTTTCTACAAACTCTTTTTCATACAATGCATAGGTGATTGCTACCTACTTCTTCAACTCACTTTGAGGCTTGCCTATTGTTAACATGGTGAGGTTGGCATAACTGAGGTTAGTCAATGCCATGTACTCTTTTAAATCCTCAATTTGCAAGTCTTTATTTTTCACTTCCACCTAATGGACTAGAGCATAGCTATCTAGGATGGGTTTCTAGTCAAGATTTCATGCTGATATGGCTCCAATGCTACCTTTAGCCATCTAGATTTTCTTTTCATTTATTTGCTTATACATTCCTACTTCGTTACGGAAGTGTTTCTTTAGCTTTTCATGTTTCTTAGCCTCATTTTGCCATGTGCTAAATTCAATTACTAACTTCTGTCGAATGGCGTGGACCTCTTCCATTGAGAGGGTTCTATTTTTCTTGGCCAATTTATTGATGTCCTGGTTAACCCTCACCAACTATTCTCATAGTTCATGGACACTTTCCTCTAAAATATTCTTTTATTTTTTAATTGCAATCAACCTTGAATTTTTGGCAGTGAGTTGTTTACTCTTCTCCTAAGTAGTAGTCAATGCCTTTTGATGGACATAAGTTTTTGCTTCCACAACAGAGGCATTCCAGACCATCTTCTCCTTTTCTTACTCTGCAACCTCATTTTCTTCAATCAACTTGATCAGTTGCTCTAACCTGAATTGTTCCAACTAGTTAGGTATGATAAATTGGGTAGGATCCCATCTTTCAACTCTCAAGGCAATCACCTCTTGTGTAACCATTGCACTTTTGCTTCTATGTGCTCTGCCCTAGTCTTCACCATAACCAGCTTCCATTTGGTGGCTATGAGGTCTAACTGTGCTACAGTGACATCACTAGGGATGTCAAAAAAAGTAGTCATCATTTACTCTATCTACAAATGTTGATCTAGCACATCCTCATGCACTGTAGGAGTTGTCGACATCTTGGCCAACATCTGCACATTTTTGGTCCTAGTAAGATCTATAGGGGGCACAACAGGCACATTGAATGATTCTTTTATGTGATCCGTAATCAGTTCTGCTGCACCTACTGCATCCTGATGTTGCATTACCACAACTGTGACACCTTCTCCTATTTCAATCATCACTTTGCAGGATGCTGCATTTCCAAAGATTTGCCTAAACCATTGGGATCCTCCTTTTGATTATAACAAGATCTCTCCCCTTGTTGGGTTAGTTGAAATAGTGCATTGTATGGCATCATTAATTACTTTGAAAAGATTGGACTCATCTCTATTTTCCCAACTAATAGCTTCAGTGATTTTTTGGAGATGGCTCATTAAGGGCTTGTAATCTTATGGCGGTGATGGTGGTGGAGCTTGTGCTTCAAGGTGATGTGCGGGCTCATGTTGTACTTCTATTTTTGGTTCTACTTCCTTCTCCAGTTCTTATTCTTCATCAAGATCTTTCCTTGGTGTAGTAGGTTTGAGCAACTCTGCAAAGGAAGCATTCAGAGCCTTCCTGGGAACATTGTTTGTGTACCCCATGATTCCATCATGCTTGCATAGCCTTCTAATTAGGCAAGGAAATGGGAGTATTGGGTTCCATGCCTTTTTCTCCTTAAACGATCTTGGGGAAGGTTGACCATGTATTTGCCCATTAACATAGCACTTCCTTTGGCTGCATATGTTGAAATCCTATTAAGCCCCTTAGTTGGGAAGAAATGGTATGTGCCGATCTTGAATTATGTCCTTTCCTCTAAAGTCAGTTCATTATATGTTTTATCTTCCTTACTGTATGCTTGTTTCAACCACAGCTTCTTGGTGTCGTGGTCAGATCTGGTGGACAAATGGGCTACCTTATCCCCCACGTTTGGTAGATTAAGGGCTGCTACAATTGCCTTGACTGAGAAGGAGACATTAACTCCACAAATGTTAATAGTGGTGCCTTCATCTTTGTTGTGCCAGAATTGGTGGATCTTGCCAAGGTACCACTCACCACTGTCTAAAAGAATAGGCCACAGAGGTGATGCTTGAAGTTGCATCTGAATTGCTTCTAGAGAAAACTTCACAAATAGCCCGAATTTTATCTCCACAATGATTGTGGTCAATATGGACTTTTCCTAGATGGCTACAAGGTAATCAAGAGGCAACATGAGACATTGTTCCTGCACAGGTGCTAGTGGTTCTGCAGCCTCTCCTTAGATCGACTATTAGTAACAGGAGCCTCTTGATAGATGCTAAAAGATTAGGCTTCCTACTCTTTGTGTTTTGGTAGCTCACCCTACTATCCCCTACCACTGCTTGGGTGTTTGGGTGCCCTCTATGAAGGTTCTCCTTGTGCTCCTCTTTTTGGGGCCATCTACAATCAAGAAAAGATTAGGTGTTACTAAGGTGTTGATATTTACCATTAGTGAATGTATACCATACTCATGACCTTAATTTCAATAAGTTCTTTAGTTTATATAATTACAGAGTTAGAAAAATTTTCAAGAAAAATTCCAAAAAAGTGTTTATCTCCTCATATGGCCTTAAATAGCTGGTTGTTTTTTCCTTATGTGTGGCATGTTATGATGGTTATGGTCCCTTGGGTGGAAAAATTAAGGTTTCTGGCATTNGAGTAAATTAAACACTCTGGGTTCAACTAGGTTTAAATGACATGGAAATTGGAGCAATAGAAAGCCAAAAATTGCAAGTAGAAGATGGTTGCACATAGCTCTAAGGTGCAAGAAAGAATTTGAAAAAATCCCCTAGCAGCAAATGATGAGAATAAAATTTGGGCACTACAGGGATCATATATATAGGTTTTGTGTGACCTGATATCAAGTATCCAACATTGAGGCCAACCAATTATCAGGTAGTCAATATCAAGGTTGAAGAATATGCATTAAATGGGGCAACTAAGCATGAGAAACAAAGCTCTAGGGTTGGTTGGAAGGTTTGAGGTTAGGTCCATAGTTTTGGGGTAAGTAAAATATTAGTTTGAGGCACTAGAAGTGGTGGAAGATGGAGTCATCGACGGTAAAGGCTTAGAAAGAGACCTGAAAAAGCACATGAATTTGATGTTGTAAAATGGATCAATTATTTGATAAGGGGAATGAAGAAATTTAACAATTAAGCACTTGGAAGATGAAGAATGATGTGGGTGTGTCAAATAAGTATAAGTCACAAAAGTTACACAAGTGGATCCTCCCCAAAGTAGGCTCTAGCCTATGATGCCCTTGTGTAACCACACCTAAAAATGTTTGTAGGTACTAAAGGGGTTAAATGCAACACATACCTATGTGAAAAAACACACATGTTAAAATAACCAATTTGAGATAATAACTCTATGGTACATGAAACCGAAAGTTAGGATCATACGGATAGCAAGGTGAGATGCACTATAGAAGGGATTGCAAAAATCAGGACGTGAGGTGTCTTACCCAAGTCATAATGAATCCTTGTATGTTATTAATGGTTAAATAACCATGAATCCTTCTTTCCAAGAGTCAAACCAAGTTCAAACCATATTTCAGTGACATCACATCATTTCATCCCTATGACTAAAAAGCATAAGACTAGCATAGTTGCAAAGAGGAACATCACTTGGTGTTTTGTCCAAGAAAGGAGCTTAGTAATGGCACTTTTTTGTTTTTTTTCGATGTACTAAGAGGCTACCAACCTTCAGGCATGTGTACATGTCTTTCTAGTGGGACTCTCAAAAATTTATTTAGTGATGTTTTATGTGGCTCTTACTTTCATTTTTCATTAGATCTATAAGAATATAATTACAACTAAAGCAACATGATAGAACATACAAAAATGGCTGGAGAGAATCCAAAAATCTCCTTGATGTCACACCCTTCACATTCCCCCTTAGTTCTTCATGTGTCAATTCAGACACAATGATTATGAATTTATTTTCAATCTCATGGTGGAAAAGAATGTCATTATGACCAGATCAAGAACCTCTTATTAATGGAATGAGTGGATGGATGATGTAGTTCTCTATTTAAATAATCAATCCCTTATGACTCGACATCATAGAGAAAACCTCATCTTAATGGGCTACATGATTATTTTATTCATAAGTGAGATGACATAACAAAGAAAATAAAAACAATGAATAGAAAAATTTGGAGGAAATAGGAAAAATTGTAGTAAGAAATATGAAAATGGCAAAAAAATGTAAAACAAACAGATGAATAAACACTTCAGAATCCTGAAGATTAGAATGGGGGGTCACCCCCATGACTAAATATTTGGATGTGACAAGGATTAATAAGCAGATAGGTAGGATCCATGCATGTATAAAACATTGGTAACGATTCATGCCCAAGCCACTAGGTGTCTATTGGTGTTGCGATGGCTGGGTAAACAAATCATTGATCACACACTTGATTGGTGAATGCATGGTGGGTCAGGGTATGAGGTGTGTTAATGTTATGGATGTCTAGCTCACAAGTGCATCCTTAATCAAGATACAGTATGCATGGATTTGTTTGTCTTCCCACACTATTAGATTCATTATTTGGGTTTGGGATTGGAGTAATGATGGATGGTGGCCCTTGTGTATGATTAGAGAACACTGGTTGTGACAAGGAAGGTGGTGCACAAGATTGGCATTATGCTGGCTTGGATGATGTGGTGGGTCTATGCGTGGTTTGCTTTGGCTTACAACCTTTCCTCCAGAAGGGGCATTTCCTACGTTGTGATTAAGACCCACTAGTATCAACATGTCTATGCACATTTGTAGCACAATTGACATTCATTTGTTGATATTGTGGTGTCAAACCTTCTTGTGTTGCTAGTGGTAGCATGTAATAAGGTGGAGTAGGAGAATATCAAGGATAGGATGGATGGTAAGAGGTGTGAGGTGGTGATCCTTCAGGAGATGTCAACGGTAGTGGCAATTTGAAGTAAAGGACATAGAACTGGTTGGAGAAATAGGGTGTTGAACATAATACCCATGTGATCTCGAATAATAGGAAGGATAGGATAGATTTGGTGGTAACCTTCCCCATGACTATGGTTGTTGCCACTACAGTTGATGATAGTGTTGAGGTTGGTAATAATTTCCCCTAAGATGGTACAGTTGGTTGTGAGGCTGTCTATGATTACCATGTGGGAAAGGAAATCTCCCAGGCATGTGCTTCTGTACAAACTTTGAATTTAATGCACTTGCCCAATACTCACATAGATGTAACAAGACTAGACAGTGGCCCTTTAGGTGATCGTATATGTAGATGTCACATCCATTATCTTCGTCTATGGTTGAGTCTATAACCTCACTTTCTTTAGCCATTTTTCCTATTTACTGAAAAGTGTTCCTAGTTATTTCTTGGTTCTGCATCCTTTGTTTTTTGTGATTGCCTAGTTTATTTTGCATGATCCTTTCCTTGACCATCTCAATGAGAGTTGTAACATTTTCATATATCCATTTGGACATCCTATTAAACTTTGCTTCAAGTTCATTAATATACTTCTGTATCGGCAAGGTTCATTGTGAGATCATCTTATTGAGAGCGGTTTCTTTCTCCTTATCATAGATATGGGCCTCTTTCTATTGAGGAGTTGAGTCCCAGTGATATTTCTTGAGATTAACCCATTTACATATCTCACCTTCTTCTTTTGCCACACGCTTGATGAGCTTGTAGATTTCATGAGTTCGTAGCTCATATAATTGACCTAGAGCATACATCCCAAGGGTCTTCCTGATTTCATTACAAAGCCCATTTATAATGTAAAAAAGTTACCTTTCCTTGAAGAAACTAGGGCCTAGGCATTTATTTAGTAGGGAATAATATCTATCTATGACCATGTCCAAGGGTTCATGTTGTTCTTTCTTCCATTCTTGGATCTGTCTCCTCAGGTTGGACACTCTTACATAGGTTTGGTATTTCTTGTTGAATAGTTCTAGCATTGTGAACCATTGTCAAATTGAATTTAGTCTCAATGATCTATACCACACTTCAACTTTATTAATTAGTGTCCTAGGAAAGAGCTTAAGCTTCTGCCACCTATTTTCAATGTTGTAACAGACATAGGCATCCTACAAGGCTTGTAAATGATGTTGTGGATCCAAATCATAGCCTTCTACAAATTTAGGAATATTATTCATATCAAGCCTGGGTGGGAAACTCTCTTCACAATGCTTGTGAGATATCTTAACTACCTCTATTATCTTCATCATGCTCTTAGTGGCCAATAAGGGTTCATCGTCAATGTTACCCAATAATGCCCTATCCATGGGATATCCACATTCTTTCCCACATTGGCAGTGCCGTGTGGACTGTGAATGATCCCAAGAGCAAGGAGGAAAAGATGAATGCATTACTAAATGCCTTTCACCTTCCATCAGAGGTAATAGTCGTAGTAGGACAACCACTACCACCTCATCCGTCATGTGCACTTGAAGCTAGTGAAGGTCCTTTAAAATCTCAGGAGCCTCCACCACCTAGGACTATTTGATCTTCTTAATCATCTCCATGCCATTAGAGGATGTGCTATCTAGTTTTAGTAGTCATGTCATGGTGTTCAATTTTATGTTATGAACACCAAAAATTTTGTAATGATGTCGATCTATACACTTGGGCACTCAGTTTTGTTATGTCAGTTTGTTGTGTCAAATGTCAGTCAATAATTCCATACCTTTCCAATTTTGAATAGGAACTTGAGGATGACTTTTCATTTAGTTGTGGGGGTATGATGAAGCACCAAATTGTCATGTCGATGAGTCCCCATTGATGTGGCTTTGTAAATAGGCCTCCATCAACATGGCCTCATCTACGTGGTGTTGCCCCATTGATAGGGCCACTTCAACATAGTGTTTGCTATGTTTATGAGGCCCCATTGACATAGCTCCACAATAAAGTCTATAAATATGCACTCTTATCATAGTTGTAGTGGAGCTCATATAGTTTTTTCATTTGAGAGTTACAATATTTTTTTGAGTGCCCATAGCAGGAGTAAAAAAGTGTATGGATCTTTATTCGATCACTGATGTACCTAAGAATACCAGTGTGAATGGCAATAAAGATGAGCCTTTTGACCAAACCTTACAACACTTGGAATAGATTAATGATTTATTTCTACATTTATTATTTTTATTAATTATGCAATTAATTAAGATAAGTAAGATTGTAATTAATTAACTAATTAAATTAAATAGATTAAACACATAAGTATAATTACTTCAAGCATAACATGCAACACTTAATGCTTGGTAGCTTAGTAGTGTTGTATGCATTTAAGATGTGTACAGAAAGTGGGACTAGATGCTTGTGTTAGGATAGTTAATCATTAATTAGTAATCAAATTAGTTAAATCAGTTAATAAATTGAGTTTCAACTTGTTATTAATAATTGGTGAATAAAATATAAAATAATAAAAATCATGTGCCTCAATTACACTTAACCATACAACTAAGCTTCACAAGTGTAGTTGAGAACACAATGATCATCACAATTAGATTTCACTTCCTAGAACCAACATACTTAGGAACTTAAGGTTTGCAAAATTTGACCATATTGCACATGAACACTTGTAATTCATATGGTTGGACATCATGTATACTCACCACTCATCTCCAAGAGAATGTTATTTCTTCTAGGATAATTGCTAAATTAGGTTTGGTAACTAACCCTCATCCTAGACCATATAAAGTGCATTGGTTGTCTAGATATTTTTTTCAAAATGTGAGGAAACAATGTACTTTCAGATTTAAAATTGGAGGTTTTCATGATGTTGTGAAGTGTGATGTACTTTCAATTGATTGTACTAATGTAATTCTTAGTAGACCTTGGAATTTTATCAATGGTGCTCAATTTGATAAAGCAAGAAATATATGGAGTGTAGCTAGATTTGATGAAATCCATGAGTTAATTCCTATGATAGCTATGCAATAAGGTAACAAAGCTCACTTAATGCTTCATTAATCCTTCTAGGAGAGAGAAAATATGTTAAGAAACATGATAAAACTAGTTTTGGTTTTATTATTATGACAACAGTTGCTACCAATCTTGATGATGTGTAGTTTAAACTTCCTAAACATGTGTTAGGCTTGAAGAAGAAATTTCCCAAGGTTTTCAAGGGAAAATTGGGTGGATTCCCATCAACGAGGAATGTACAACATCAAATTGATTCCATTCCTAATGCTACCATTCCAAATAAGAGAGCTTATTGAATATTATCAGATTAGCATGTTGAATTGAAAAGGCAAGTAGAGAAGTTACTTGCAAATGGATTCATGACAGTGAGGGAATCCATTTCACCTTGTGTAATTCTAGTGATTCTTGTGCCAAATAAGAACAACAATGAATGGAGGATGTGGATTGATTCCAAGGTAATGAACAAGATAGCAGTGAGGTATAGGTTTCCTAGTTTAAGGATGGATGATATCCTTAATGTCCTTACCAATGTAGAAATTTTTAGCAAAATTGATTTAAAAGTGGTTACGATCAACTTCGAATGAGGCCTAGTGATGAGTGGAAGATAGCTTTCAAGACACTAGATGGATTTTTTAAGTGGTTGGTAATGCCATTTAAGCTCATGAACATACTTTCTACATTCATGTGGTTAATGCATGATGTATTGAAGGACTTGATTGGTAAGTGTTGTATTATCTTTTCTAACAATATTTTGGTGTATAGCTCTAATGAAGAAGAGAAAGCACTTGGATCACTTGAGGATGCTATGTCCTAAGTTGGAAGAGGCACAACTAGTGATCAATGTGAAGAAAAGTCATTTCTTCAAGAGAAAAATCATATATTTTGGACATGTGATTTCTAAAAATTAAATTTAGATGGAGGATGCCAAGGTGAAGATTATTAGGGATTGGCCAACTCCTAAAAATGTTGGGGAGGTAAGATCATTCATTGATTTAATAGGTTTTTATAGATAATTCATAAAAAATTTTAGTGATATTTTGTGGCCTTTATTTGCTATGTTAAAGAAAAATAAAGATTTTAGGTGGAATAATGAAAACCAAGGGGGCTTTGACTTATTGAAAGCAAAGATTACTAGTGAATCAGTGCTTATAATTATAGAGTTTTAGAAACTTTTTCAGATGGAGGTGGATGCAAGTGGACTTGCCATTGGTGAGGTACTTTCATAGGTAGATAGGATTGTTGATTTCTTTTCTGAAAAGTTAAAGGAGTTAAGGCAAAAATATAACATAAATGAGAAGGATTTGTATGCTATTCTTTAAGAAATCAAGCATTGAAAGCATTATTTGTTGCCCAAGAAGTGCACTTTGATGACAGACCATAAAGCACTTCAATTTATAAACTCACAAAAGAAGTTGAGTGAAAAGCACATGAAGTGGGTGGCATAGTTACAAGAGTTATTTTTTGTATTGAAGCATAAAAGTGGAAGAGCCAATGTAGTGGTTGATGCATTATCTAGGGTGCATGTGTTGAATTTTTGCATATGTCATGTAGAAGTTATGGGTGATTTTGCTTCTTTGTATGAGCATGATATTGATTTTGGGTAGATTTGAAGGAGTCTCAAAGAGTAATTGATGAGTAGGATAGACTAGTGGAGGGACTATCATATTCAAGATAAACTGTTATTTAAGAATGAAAAGGTATATGTTATTAATTGTGATTTTAGGAAAAAGAATTTGTTTGAAAAGCACTATAGTGGCATGGTAGGTCATATTGCAAGGGATAAAACATTAGAACTTGTGGGCAGGTACTATTTTTAGCCTAGTATGATAATTGAAATTTCCAAATTTATGAAGGAACATTTAACTTGTGAGAAGTTAAAAAGAGATAAAGGAGTCAATGTACACTATATGCCTTTGCTAATTCCCAAGGAGCCATGGGAAAGTGTGTGTGGATTTTATGAGTGGTATTCCAAAAACCAAAAGTGGGAATGATGTAATTTTTGTTGTTGCCAACAAGTTTTCCAAGATTGCACATTTCATTCCATGCTAAAAGGTAAGTGATGTTCTCATGTTGCAAATTTACCTTTCTAACTCATTGTGAAGTTACATGAAGTTCCTTTAAATATTGTTAGTGACAGAGACTCCAAATTCACAAGTCACTTTTGGAGGTCCCTTTGAAAAAAATTAGGGATAAAATTAAATTTTCTAGTACATATCATCCATAATTTGATGGCCAAATGTAGGTGGTGAATAAATCCTTACTAAACATATTGAGATGTTTGTGTGATGAATAACCAAATAGGTGGAAAAATTTGTTGTATTATGTTGAGTTTTCATACAATAATGCTTTTCATATTGCTACTGAAAAATCTCATTTGATGTGAATTATGGATTTTTTCCAAAGATGATGGACACTTTGAAGAGCTTTGATGGTGAAGCTCAATCTAGTCTAATTTTGTGCATGAGATTAGGTATCTCCATGCATAAGTAAAATAAAATCTTGAGAAGAAGGTTGTAGAGAGAGTCCTTAGAAAGAATGAGGAAAAATGGAAGTCTAATTTTGTTGTTGATGACTTAGTTTGGGTGCACTTGAAGAATAAGCAATGAATAGGTGTTAACTTCTTCAAATTAAAACCCAAGAAGAAGGGGTCTTTCAAAATCAAGGATAAGATTACTGATAATGCTTTTGAGATTAATGTATCAAATGATGCTAGTATTTCTTTTATGTTTAATGTTTCAAATCTTATGTACTATCATGATGAGGTGGTCATACAAAATAACATCAATGACTTGAAGGGGACTATTGATTAGTCCAAGCCCTCAATGGAGTCAAAGGTAATTATACTCAAGTGAAGGGAAGCTTCTTGCACTTGGAGAGTCAAGAGGCATGAGTACTTAGTCCATTGGGAGGATCAATATGCAAATGATGTTGTATGGGTTCATGAGACCAAAATCCATAAAAAATGATGTGTAAATCACAACTCTAATCATGAGGTTGCATGAATCCAAATGATGAGTAACTTTACAGGTAGATTTTAAAAGAAAATATTAAATCTATTAAGCCTAACATTATTCTTCTCTCACAAATTATTATGAAATAGAATATATGCTTAGTGAATTCATACATTTAAAGCCTTCACAATCTATTGTAACTAGTTATTTACTCTCTCTTTAACCCTTGAAAATTCAATTGCAATTAATGATAAATATATTATGATTCGAAATTTCTTGCAAAGAAATAATATGCAAGCTATGGATAATACAAAAATGCAGGAATAGTTATGCAATGAGAAATATAGTCATGCTATCAAAATTAGATTCTAAGTGAATATTCTTTTATATGTGGGTTATGCTTTCTTGATTTTCACTACTATAGAAGATATACAAAATAGGTTACAAATTTTAGAAAGTTATTGTCACTCATTTGGTCTTTGAGCTAATGTGGATAAAATAAAATTAATGATATGGGGTATAATACTTGTTATAATTTCCATTTTGAAGGTACCAATCTACAAATAGTAGATTCTTTTAAATATTTGTGTTTCATTTATATAAACAACAACAAGTGGGAGAAGTGCATCAAAGAAAGAATAATAGGAGATGTCAAGGCTCTCTATGCTTTCAAAAATAGGTGTAAAGATTTAGGATTTTAGGCTTGGGAGGTTAGAAAACAAATTTTCTAGATTATCATCTATCCTACTATTTTATATGGAAGTGTTGTTTAGGGACCTAAACTTAGTACTAAACTTTGAAAAGTTATAAAAAGAGCATAAATAGCTTTTCCTCTTAATGACTTACAAATGAGGATGCAAATACCTTATTCAATGTTATTATGTAAATATGATATATTACCTTTATAAGGAGAAGCCTTATGCAATTCATTACATATACTTATAGCTTGAATAACTCAAGGCAATAAATATTCTCTAAAGTAGTACTTGAGGATCCATGAGACCATGGTTGGTATTTTTAAGTAATGTAATGGTCAAGAAAATTGAATATTTCCTGGGAGAAAGTGCCAAAATCCTAAGCATCTTCATCAATTTTAGTTATATCACCTTGGATTTAATAAACTAGATATGAAAGCTCACTATCTCTTAGCTACTATTCCAATCAAGTATCAAAGTTTTATCAACAAGCTTTATTGAAGTTCACATCATCTTAGAATTAAAAGTGAAAAATGGATTCAACTTCCATAAGAAGAGTGGACCTATAGGTTGTGTAGGTCAAAAGCCCTTGAAGATGAATTGCATGTATTTCTTTTCCATAATATAACTACCCATTTGAGACAACATTACAATGTTACGACAAAAAAATTATACGATTTATTTTTATTCCCATTAGTGTTTGGTCAATTTGTAGAGTTTACCTTCATTTTTTATAAAAATGTAATATCTATCTAATGGATTCTATGGGTCTTCAAATGTAATAAAGCTTATCTTTTAGTTTCAATTTCAAAATAAAAAAATAATTTAAGGTAGAAATAGAAAGCTATCGTAAAATACCAACTTTTGTAGAAAAGCTAGATACATAAGGAAATGATGTAATATATTATGTATTCCTATTAATTTTTCATTTAATAATCTTGCACGAAAAATCTTTAAAGTCAACTATAACTAGTTTATGAACATTAGTTTTGATCTATAAATTAACATTGTTCTTATTAGATAAGAATGTATTTTCCTTATGAGTTATCTATCTAGATTGATTTATAATTCTTGTACTACAAGTAAAGACATTCACATAAGCTTCTATCTTCTCTAGTTTCTTTATTGCCATTTAACTATCCTTTTTGTTGACATTAACTTAATTTTCTATATTTTTACCTTTAAATTATTTTTTTCTATTCTCAACTTCAATGAATTTTTCATTCCCTCTACATATTTTTTTTATTAAATATTGATGAGTCAATCATTGGGCCATGTCGATGGGATCTTGTCAATGTGACCCCATCAATGAGATCTCGTCAATGTGATCCCGTCGATGCAAGGTTTGACCCATTGATGTGTACTTGCCAATGGGGCACCCTATCTTTGCTTATAAATGTGCACCTACTACCACATTTATGAAATATTTTTAGAGTTATAGTGAAGTGCTTGTAGTTTTTCCATTTGAGAGTTTGAATATTTTCTAAGTGCCCATAGTAGGAGTCAAAGAAGTGTACGAATCTTTATATGAGCACTATTGTACCTGAGCACTTCAGTGTGCATGACAATAAAGATAAGCTTTTTGGATAAAACCTTGTAGCACTTGGAATAGATTAATTGTCTCCTTAAGCATTTACTATTCATGCAATTTACTTTAATTTTTTAGGTAATTAATTAATATTAAGTAAATAACACACATAAGTACAACCACTTCTAGCATACGTTTAACACTTGGTAATCCCAGTAATGCTTAACGTTTGGTAACCCAACAACACTATACATGTTTAGGATATGTATAGCAAATGGGAATGGATGCTTATGTCAAGATTAGTTAAATATTAGCTAGTTATTAAATTACTTTATTTTTGTTCGTGGGTGACATAAAACATAAAAGATAAAATGATAAAAATCATATGCCTTAGTTACACTTAATCATACACTTGCACTTCACAGTGGAACTAGGAAGAAAATGATTGCAACTGTTAGATTCATGTCCTAGAACCAATGTACTTAGACATCTAAAGTCTTCAAATTTGACTAGTTTGCTAAGGGAATGTTAGTAATTCATATGATTGGGCATAGGATATACTCACTGATGAGTGGTGAGGTACCCCTACACTCAATCATACGAAATGAGCGTCGCACGCGCGATCCGGTCGAACTCTGTAGATGGACTAGTTGTGGCACCTAGATAGTTAGCCTTAGGTCGCAGTTCGCTATCTTCCCATCTAGACTAGTTTTGCATATGTCACGTATGGTTTAGTCTAGATGAGGTGTATGATGTGTTCTAATTCTAATGCTACTCCTGATGGCAGTGGAAAATAATATTAACTAATCTAAGCTAAGAGGAAAAGGGTAAGAAAATCTAATCTAGCCTAAGTGCGACGAGCAACTGATTCCTTGATCAACCGTACACATTTTGGACTTCGTGCACGATTGCCACTGGGACTACCAAGCATAGGCCTAGGTACGCCACTGGGATTACCAAGCGGAGACCCCAAATACGCCACTGGGTTACCAAGCATAGATCCCCCTAGCTACACCACTGGGCTACCAAGCAGTCACACTTAAATGCTCGTATCAAGTCGTACTCGTTCCGCTTCTAGGAGTTTAAGGGTGAGAAACTACTCGCAATGAGTAACCGATTCCTTAACTAGCCGTACACACCCGTGGATGCTCGTAGTTAAGTCATACTCACACCACGCTATGAAAACAATAAATAACATTAAATAAATAACAATAAATAAACTAAGTGAATGTTGCAATGATGAAGTAATCTCGATCCTTATTTTCGGTCATGTGCATGTCCAAGTACGGCACACTCGAATAAAGACACCGTACAATCACATTCACCACATTGCGGGCAGACACAGGAAAATTCTAACTCTGGAGGGATCAAACTGCCAGAGCCTCGCTACACTAAAAATGGGATCCCCAATAAGGGAGAGCCGCCTCTTATTTATAGACATGGCGGTGGACTGCGATATCGTGTACGCGATATCGTAGGGAAGGATGCGATATCGCGTACGCGATATCGTGTCAGCTGCGATATCACGTACGCGATATCGCGGCCGACGCAAACCGTGTCTCATCATACCCCCACGACTGAATAAAAACTCGTCCTCGAGTTACAAGGAGAATAAGCCTTAGTGATTACACAGTGGATAGGTATGGGATTATTAACTAGAAAAAGAAGTGGACCAATGCCGCAGTGTGGGAAGACACAACACAGAGAAAAAATCCTACAACTACAAAAATGTGGAACTCATGTAGTTCCTAGTGGTGGTGGCTCCTCCATGGGTGCTTTCCCTTTATCACGTGCTCCAAGTTTTGAAGATTGATGATGCTGAAGAATAGCCTGGAGCTACTCCTCTTCGGTCCGAGGGTCTTGTGCCGTCCATGCTGATGCTTCAATGTTTGATGGAGTTGGCACTTTCCACGGACAAGGTAGTTGTGGGAACATCTGATTAGCTTTGACGTACCACGCCGTAAACACTCGTCGTTCCTCTTCATAGGCTCTGGCTCTGTCTTTGTATTCATGAAGTTCTGTCAGCCATTGAGCCAAGTCGATTGCCACATCTTTCTGTCCTTGATAGCTTTCTTTCACTACCGAGAGTTCAGAATTTGCAACATCTAATTTTTCAGCCAACTTCTTTCGCTCTGCAAATTCTGCTTCATATTTGATGTAGGTGGAAGCTACCTGCTGCTCGAGCTCTGACCTCGGGCGTCCTGCTGTTAGCATGACCAGGTTGGCATATCAAAGGTTTGCCAACTCCATGTATTCAGTTAAGTCCTGGATCTGCAGGTCCCGGTTCTTAATTTCCGCCTGGTGGGCATAGGCATAAGTGTCCATAATGGCCCCCCAATCAATGTGCTGGGCACTGATGCTATTAATTTGAGCTTTGGCCATTTGGATCTCCTTCTCCAGGATCTGTTTATACATCCCCACCTGATCACGGAAGTGCTCCTTCAGCTTCTCATGCTGTTTAGCCTCATTTTGCCACGCACTAATCTCGATGGCTGATTTCTGTCGAATAGCGCGCACCTCCTCCATTGAGAGGGTTCAATTTTCTCGGGCTAAACGGCTTACGTCTTGGTTGACGCGAATGAATTGTTCTCGCAGCGGATGAAAGTGCTCATCGAGAACATTCTTTTGCTTCTCCACAGAAGTCAACCGAAGGTTATCCGCAACCAACTGCTTATTCTCTTCCTACAAGGCCTTGAGTGCCTTAAGATGCACATGAGTTTGCGCCTTTGCTGCGGAGGCATCCCAAGTGGTCGTCTCCTTTTCTTCTGCCACCTTCTTATTTTCTGCAATTAATTTGGTTAGTTGCTCGGTTTTAAAATTGTCTAACTGGTCTGCGGGAACCAATCGCAAGGGATCCCGCTGTGCTGCTTGTAAGGCGATGAGCTGCTCTTGTAATTTCTGCACTTCAGCCTCAGCATGCTCAGCCCTTACCTTGGACAAGACCAGTTTCCCCTTTGTCAAAATGAGGTCTAACTAAATTGCTATTACATCCTGGGGGATGTCAAATAGAGACGTTAAAACTTGTCCTGTTTGAAGCAGTCTGTCTAATACATCCTCATGTTCAGCAGGAGTCATTGAGGTTTCAGAAATGGTTTGAGCATCCTGTGCTCCTAAAAGATCTGCCGGTGGCACAACAGGTACATTAAAGGACTCCTTGATGTGGTCAGTGACCACCTCAGCTGCTCCCGCGACATCCTAGTGTTGCATGACCACCACCGTGGCCCCTTCACCAGTCTCTAACTGGACTTGGAAAGATGCCGCGTGTCCAGAGATCTGTTGTGACCATCTGTTTTTCCCTCCTCCTGTTTACATTGACAACTCACCCCTTGTGCGATCTATTGAAATCGTAGGCTGGTTGGCATCATCGATGACACGGAAGAGATTGGCGTCATCACAACTTCCCCAACTGACCATCTCAGCAATAGCCCTCAAATGGCTCATTGACGGTCTATAGTCTTGCGGCGACGGCTGATCCTGGCCTGTACCAGGTTTTGCTTCCTGTTGTTGGCTAGGACCTGTGGCTGGAGGTTGACTGGGTCCTGCAAGCTGAGTTGTAGGGGTTTCAGTCACTTGTGCTTCATCTTCCTCATCTAGTCCCAACTCTTCGCCAGTACTCTTTCTTGGAGCTGGCGCCTTTAATAATTCAGTGTAAGAAGCATTTTGGGCCTTTCGGAGGACGTCATTTGTATATCCCTGAATCCCAGCCCGACGGCACAGTTTTCTGATAAGACAGGGAAAAGGGAGTGCCATTTTTCCTGTCTTCCGTTCTTCGAATCGCCTTAGGATCTCCGTCAAATATAGATGAGGAAGGTTAGCGTTAACCTTTCCCATCAACACTGCACATCCTCTTGCCACATACGTTGATATTCTCTTTAAGCCTTTTGTGAGGAAGAGGCGATAGGTCCCAATTTTAAAATAGACTTGCTCTTCCGTGGTCAGCTCACCAAAAGCCTTATCTCTACCATAAGCCTTCGCTAGCCAATCCTTTCGCACATCAGGGTCTGATCGAGTGGATAACCGAGCAACATGGGGGCCCAAATTCGGAAGGTTTAACACTTCCGAAATCGCCTGTGCAGAAAAATCCACTGTCACACCATCGATGTTTACTGTGGTGCCTTGCTCTTTATTGTGCCAAAATAGGTACGTTTCTCCTAAGTACCAGGTACATTGTTCAGAGAGGACGGGCCATAAGGGAGACCCTTTGAGGTGATCCCTAACAGCCTCAGGAGCGAACTCTGCAAAAGATTCGAAGTTGAGTTCCACAATCACCGAAGCAATTGTGGACTTCGTGTGGATGGCCTGAACACATTCCGGGGGCAACGTGAGTTGTTGTCCCAGTTCAGGCACAGCAGCTCCTCCTTCTGCCTGCCCAGACCGTCTGGTAGGAGGTTCGTCTTGATGGATGCTGAATGAATGCACCTCCTGTTCATTATGTTGTCCGGCAGGGACTTGCCTTCGACCTCTCCTAGGTTGTTTTGCTCCACCTTGGGTCAGACTCTTCTGCTGGGTGCGTTTCGGGGGCATCTGCAATCACACGGGCCAACATTAGTAAGGTTGTTTAACAAATCAAGTTATACCTTACTACGTGCCTTAATTAAACATCGTTTATTGTTGTGTGATCATGCCCGAAAATTATAATGATGGGTCCTATGACTTTAGGTGGATTTGCAGTTTAATATCCCGGTATACTTAAGGTCATATGATTTATGGCGCAATTTTCTAGGTGTTAGTATTAATTACCCTAATTGATGTCCTTTGGGCGATGAAAAATTTCAAAAAAGTTAGGCACTTTTCGGCAAGTGTCTCTCCCCCACGACTAAACTGAACACTTCGAGTTCAAGCAGGTTCAAACGGAATTCAAATCGGAGTACCAGTGTGCGAGATAGAGTTAAAAAAGCAAGGGTCACTCAAGCGCAAGTCGCAGAGAAAAAATTCAAAAATTCCCGCCCCCGCGTGAATGCCAAATGAAGTTAAGTGTTGCGGCGGGGGTTCCTATTTATAGGAATAGGAGACGCGATATCGCGTACGATACATCGCGTACGCGATATCTCGTGGGACGCGATATCGCGTACGCGATATCTCGGCCCAACTGCAATGAGACACCTTAAAGAAACCGAATTTTTAATGAGTTTTCATGAAATTAATGTGTAAAGTGAGGACATTGGCAAGGATTAATGTATTCAAGGGTAATTACATGAATTCGAGAGGCACTTTGGATGATAAAGGTGTGAATTTTAACAATTAAAACTTTGGCGGTTATGAAGAAAAGGGAATGTAATGGAATATTGGAACATTAAAGTTTAGAGGGTTAATAAATGGAAAAGAAAATTATGAAAAACTAAGCTGAGGGTCAAAAATTGTGTGTTTAAGCGAGAGAATTAAGGGAGATTACAACAAAATTACACAAGTGGGTCCTCCCCAAAGCAGGTTTCAACCTATTATGCCCTTGTGTAATCACACTTAAAGTGTCCGTGGGCACTAGAAGGGTTAAATGTAATCTGCACTAACTCCACAAAACACACACATGTAAATATCACCGGAATGAGATGAAAATTTTATGTTACACGGGACACGAGCTACAATTACACGAACAGTGAGATGAGATGAAGTAGAGAAAGGGATCGTAGAGATCGGGACATGAGGTAACTGTCGCAGGGCACAATGAATCCTGCGTGTAAAGCATGATTAATGTGTCATTAACCCATCATTCCAAGATCAAGACCAAGTCCATCCTTCTAAACAGTGACATCGCATTGTTTCATCCCATGATGAACAACTATGAGAGTACCATAACAACAAGGCGTACGATCACTTGGCGTTTAGTACAAGGGAGGAGTGATTTTTATTTTATGGCACTTTTCTTCTTCTTCTTTTTTTCTCTTCTTTTGCACTTTACTGAATCCAGAGAAGCCGCCAACCTTCAGGCATGGGTGCATGTCTTTCCAGTGGAACCCCCTAGAATAGATTTTGAATTTTGAGTGCCCTTTTGATTACTCTTACTCCCATTTTCGTTAGATCTACATATTGGAATGAGGATCCTTGCATATTGGAATGATTGACACCGGTCCAAACTTATCCCCTTGGATTTCACGCACTTTGTAATAAACACAGTGGGGCACTTCATACGATGTAGTTCCCGGATAACGAGTTGACCCACTATGATGGTTAGGACCGTTAGGTGATATGCAAGGATTGGGATGATGCCCCCCATGGTTGTGTTCATTGGGCCTTATAGTTGTTGGAGTGTAAGTTGGTGGCCCTGATGAAGTTACATGATGCACTGGGTTCGGAGGTAAGGATGCACCACATTGTTGGACTTGTGCTGCGTTGGAAGATGCAGTGGCCTCAGAGTTATGTTGTCCCTTCCTACGGCCGTGTTTAAAGAAAGGACGTCTTTGATGTTGAGGAGGCTCTTCACTGTAGTTAGTAGCAGCAACAAAAGTGTTGTTCGTGGGTTGCGGTGGTACAAACACCTTAGGAACAGTTGGTGGCATTGTGAAAGGAGTGAAAGGATAAGAATGTTGAAAGTTAGGAGGAATGAAAGGTGCATAAGGTGGTGGTTGTGTTGGAGGTATGGGTTGATGGTATTGTGAAGAATGGTATTGTGGTGAGATAGAGTATGGTGGCCCAGTTGAAGAAACAGGATGTTGGACATTATAAGCATTTGGATTTGGAAAATGTGAAGGGTGCCTCCAGTCTAAGGGTGGATTCCCCCACGACTGGGATTGTTGCCACTGTGGTCTAACATAGTATCTCTGTACAAACTCTGGATGTAACGTGTTTCCCCAATGCTCATGTCGATGTAACAGTATTGGGCATTAGCCTTTGGGGTGATCGTACAGGCATATGTTGCATTCATATGTTTGATTGGCAAGAGCACTTATTCCCTTCATTCCTTCTTTCCGAATGTCTATGGTTTCGCCTTGCTTCTTGGGTTGTCAAAACTCTATCTTCAATGGTGTTGATGAATTCTCCACATTTTTGATTCATCCATTCCAACATCTTATTGATCTTTGCCTCTGCTTCTTCTAATGATTGTTGTATTGGCAAAGATGATGTTTCCACCTTGAGATTTGTTGATCTCTCCTTGTTATGATCATGGACCTTTGTTGAGTTACAATTTTGGTCCCGTTGATGTTTTTCAACACTCTCCCATGTAGCTATTTCTCCTTCTTCTTTTGCTACCCGCTTAACAAGCTCTTGGATTTGATGGATTTGTAGGTTGTATAGTTGACTTGGGGCATACGTTCCTAAGGTCCCTCTTGTTTCATTACGGAGCCCGTCAATGATATGGTACATTAGCCTTTCCTCGAAAAACCCATGGCCTGGACAGTTGTTCAACAGTGAATAATATCATTCTAAGGCCATGTCCAAAGGTTCATGTTTTTCTTGTTTCCATCCCTGGATTTGTTTCCTCAAGGCTGACACTCTTACGCAGGTTTGATATTTTTCGTTAAAGACCTCTACCATTGTTGACCAGCGTCGTATTGAATTTGGTTTTAATGATCTATACCATACTTTAGCTTGGTCAACGAGTGTCATAGGAAAGAGCTTCAGTTTTTGCCAACTGTTATCAATGTTATTCCATGTGCAGGCATCGTAGAAGGCTAGTAAATGTTGATGCGGATCTAAGTCATAGCCTCCTGAAAATGTAGGAAAGTTGTTTAAATTGAGCCTGGGTAGTCGGCTCTCTTTACGATGCCTACGTGAGATTCGAACAGCCTCTTGTATTTGCGTTAAGCTTGTAGTGGCCAGTGGGGGTTCATCGTCATCGGGTAAGTTATGCTTTCGTGTGTTATGATGACGTTGTTTTTGTTCATGCTTATAGGAAACTCCCACTTCAGGTTGTATACTCCAATCTTCATCGTCATATAGCTCATTGGTTCTCCAATGAACTTCCTCACTAAGTGTGGCGTTATTATCATCTTGTAGGAGAGGCATTGTTGTGTGTGAATTTATGTGACTTTTTATAATTACTTCTTTTTAAGAGATATATCGTTAAGTTCTTTACAGCGACCTTGTATGATATAACTAATCTAGATAACTAGCACCATCCCCGGCAACGGCGCCAATGATGAGTGGCGAGGTACCCCTACACTCAACCATACGAAACGAGCGTCGCACGCGCGATCCGGTCGAACTCCGCAGATGGACTAGTTGTGGCACCTAGATAGTTAGCCTTAGGTCGCAGTTCGCTGTCTTCCCATCTAGACTAGTTTTGCATATGTCACGTATGGTTTAGTCTAGATGAGGTGTATGATGTGTTCTAATTCTAACGCTACTCCTGATGGCAGTGGAAAATAATATTAACTAATCTAAGCTAAGAGGAAAAGGGTAAGAAAATCTAATCTAGCCTAAGTGCGACGAGCAACCGATTCCTTGATCAACCGTACACATCTTGGACTTCGTGCACGACTGCCACTGGGACTACCAAGCATAGGCCTAGGTACGCCACTGGGATTACCAAGCGCAGACCCCAAATACGCCACTGGGTTACCAAGCATAGATCCCCCTAGCTACACCACTGGGCTACCAAGCAGTCACACTTAAATGCTCGTAATCAAGTCGTACTTGTTCCACTTTTAGGAGTTTAAGGGTGAGAAACTACTCACGATGAGTAACCGATTCCTTAACTAGCCATACACACCCGTGGATGCTCGTAGTCAAGTCGTACTCACACCGCGCTATGAAAGCAATAAATAACATTAAATAAATAACAATAAATAAACTAAGTGAATGCTGCAATGATGAAGTAATCTCGATCCTTATTGCCGGTCATGTGCGTGTCCAAGTACAGCACACTCGAATAAAGACACCATACAATCACATTCACCACACTGCGGCAGACACAGGAAAATTCTAACTCTGGAGGGATCAAACTGCCAGAGCTTCGCTACACTAAAACTGGGATCCCCAATAAGGGAGAGCCACCTCTTATTTATAGACATGGCGGTGGACTGCGATATCGCGTACGCGATATCGTAGGGAAGGACGCGATATCACATACGCGATATCGCGGGGGATGCGATATCGCGGCCGACGCAAACCGCGTCTCATCACTCACTATTCATCATTAGCATTATTGCTAGGGACTTTAGTTAGTCACATGTGCTATCTAGGACTTAGTGAAAATTATTCAACATCATTGGATCAAACCTTAAATTTGAAATCATTCAAATAATAATAATAATTGTAAAAAACCACACTCTTGTCTTCATCCAATCCAAAACATCTTCTTCTCACAAGGAGGATTCTCTATCAAACTTCGAATACGTATCCAATTAAAAGGAATGAACGATCAAATTAGCTAGTGCCCCAGTAATGCCAAGTGGTATATACTCATCCTGATGAGTATGTACCTAGCTTCACCTTTATCCTACATCAAGATAAATAGATGCAGTGGAGGGACATGGAGGGAAACACTGTGTTGCCACCTGATCAATCAATTTCTAAAATGCTTCAACAAACTCTTATGAGGTTGGACATCCAGGGGCTTCATGCTGAATATGTTGTGCAAGATCATGACTCCAAGGATTATCATCCCACTGAGGCATAACATAAAGTTGATCAGCGGTAGGTGAAATGCAATGAAGCTACTAAGGGAAAATAGTTTAATAACCCCTTGTTCTTATTGGGCCAAAAAGATAGTGAGGATCCCTTCTCTATGGGTTCTCATTTCACTAACTCTTCTTCCCTTTGTTTCAATGAAGGGGGCTTGAACTAGAAATTGTAGTCCACTATAAACAATCTTGGTTCAAGCAAGAATGGGTTCCATGATCATGGAGGATCCAAAGGTGGGAGTCATGGTAAGAATGAGGATAGGCATCATAATGATGATCGTGGCTGTGACCATCGAATAGGGGGTGGCAAGCACTGGGACAATGCTAGACCTCCTTCCTCTTCACTTTCATCATTCTCTTCTTCCTCCTCTAGCTTTGACCAAAGCCATAGAGGATGTAACCATGATGGAGGTGACCAACAGGACAAAGATGATCATAGGGCCCACCGAAATAGTCAAGATCAAGGGGTGGGTAATCAAGGAAGACCTACCACCCTGAAAGAAGGAATAGCATAGGGCATCATAGGCATCATGGCCATTGTAGAGGCTATGACTATGATGAACCTTTGCTTACAACTCAAAATATGTTAAACATCATAGAGGCAATGAGAGTTCCAATGAGTTATGTGAAAGATAGCTAGATCAAGCAATTGGATATGAACAATATCCCCAAGTTCAAAGGGGGATACAACTCAAATCCGTAGAACCATCTTCAAGCCTTTCACAATGCTTGTACATTAGAGAACATTGAGAACAAATGGCAAAAATTAAAGTTGTTCCCATGGGCACTCATCAAAGAGGCTAAAAGTTGGTACTAGTCTTTGGAGCTAGAATCAATCCATGGATGAAGTACAACACTTGAACTTTTTAATGACAAGTATCAAATGTACTCCTGAGTGTAAGGTTGGAAATAGGAAACACATGAACCCTTGGATGTAGTGATGGGCGAGTACTATTTTCTTTTACACTAATGTCTTGGCCATTGTTATTCTCAAAGGAAGCAACTTCACCATATCATAGATGGACTCTGCATAGAAACATGGAGAACTTTTAGGGTCTATGCCCAAGGGAGGCTTTAGAATTAAGGGCCCATCAAATTCAAAGATTGATAGAGTAGGTTACCAAGGAAGAAGGAGAGTTAAGAAAATAGGAAAGTGCTGAGTACAACTAGGAACCTTTCATCAAAAAAAAGGTAAGTCTGGTTCTGTGACAATGAGGAGGAGGCACCACTTGATGAGGTGGTGTAGCAAAAGACCTGACCAATTTAGAGCTCTATCTCTAAAATTTTGGCCAAGTTAGAAAAAGTGTGGAATTCTTTGGATGAAAAGTTCCAAACTGCTCTAAAAATAGCAGAGGAATCTAAAGGACAAAGTAGTGATTGTGATCGCAAGAAAACAAAGAAAGCTAAACATGACTACTAAATGGATAAGGAAAAGGTGGTTGTAGTAGAGGAGGTTGTGGAGTCAAAAATAGATGATGATGGTGGATGTGACATCTACCAATACCAGCATCCTAAGGGATGTTACCCCATTGTGTCGTACTTGTAGGAGTCGAGGGTGTATACTCTAAATCCTAGACTAGCTAAAAGATAAGCACCTAGAAAGTTACCTTATCTACAAGGCAATCCAAGGAAATTCCACCAGCAACAAGTATACTGTACAAGTGGAGACTTACCACAACCTTATGAGTAGTACCATCAATGGCAGTATCCACAATCATGGGGTATGCCACCACCTAGGCAGAAGTACCCTTACCGGCAACTTAATCCATATAGATACTATGTTCAATAGCCCATTTCCTCACATGACTCTTCTAGTTATGCTTCATTCTAGCATTACTACTACCCTCTTGAGTTCTACATAGCCCACTCTATAAGAGGGGAATCCCCATTTCCTCATTACCCTCCTCATCCTTCTACACATGTCTCTCCACCCTCAACTCAATTACCACCTGCTCCATCAATGTAGGGTAGACTTCCAGCCTAGCTACAACAATGTAGTGCTACTAGGGCTGTTAACTTATAGCTAGCTCTTTAGCTAAGTGGTTCAAAAACCAAATCTTGAAAAAGGCCATTCTTCTAAATCAATAGTCCAACAAAGCCTCACAAACTTATGTAGATGATGACCATGCTTCTCTTTCATTATTTGCATACACTCTGAGCGAGTCCCCTTCAAATCAAACACCTCCCAAGGTGCATACTATCATGTTAACCCATGCGGTAACTAATTGGATAAAGGTTAGTCATCTTTCTAGGAAAAGATTTGATCCTAGAAGTCCCCTCATCTATGTACAAATCATTGGAAATGAGCTTTGCAAAGCCCTTCTTGACTCAGGTTCTAGTGTAAATCTGATTTCTCATGAGATGTACAAAGCCTAGAACTTTCCTCCACTCAAGAAGATTAACATCTATCTTAAGTTGGCACACTAGACCATCATTGTTTCCTTAAGACTAGTGGAGGACATTGTGATCACTATCTGTGGGTCATCCTATCCTGTCGATTTCCTGGTGATCTTGTCGATAATTGTAAAGGAAACTTTCCAATCATCATGGAAAGGGCTTGGCTAAGTACCATTGATGCACAATTGGACATCAAAGACCTTTCCATGGATATTTTTAAGGAAAATACATTTGGAAAGATAGAGAATAAGAGAGTTACATGCATCATGTGTAGTGATACATGGTGCAACTATATGCAAAAGTTATGGTTTGTAAAAAGTACATCAATCACAACATGTAGACAATGTGCAAATGAGACAAAAATTCAAAGGTGCATGTGCGTAACAACCACAAAATAGGAGGGTACCCAGTGGTTGACAACTAATCCTAAAAGTAGCTCAAAAATTTGCATAGAACCAACTAAGAGCTTGATGAGTGCCTATGTTGAAGGCATGGATGAACTAGAGCAAGTTCATCACCAACTCTCTGATGATGAACCTGATGACACTTATTGGGGAGAGTTGAAAATCCCTAAAAGCTTTAAATAGGAGTCCCTAGAGTTGAAAACTCTACCTACTGTCATGGAGTATGCTTTTCTAAAATATGACAAGCTGGTGATAATCAATTCCAATCTTACTCTCGAACAAAAAGAGATGTTGTTGAAGGTGGTTAACAAATGGCCAATAGTATCTGCTTAGTTATATCTTGAACTTACTAAGATTAATCCTAGGATATGCCAACACTACATCTATACTAATCCTTCCATAAAGCCAAAGAGGTAGCTATAGTAATGGTTGAACCCCAAATTGAAGCAGATCGTCAAGGAGGACAATGAACACCTCCTCAAGGTGAGGTTCATCTATCCCATTGTGGATAGTGAGTGGGTTAGCCCACTCATGATCATGCCAAAGAAAGATGACAAGTGGAGGGCCTATATTGACTTTAGACTATTGAATATGGCAACGTACAAAGACCATATTTTGTTGCCACTTGTGGACTAGGTATTGGATACTATATTTGGGCATTTCTTCTATAGCTTTCTAGAAAGTTATAGTAGCTATAACCAAATTCATATTGCACTAGAGGATCAAGAAAAAACCACATTCACAAGTCTCTGGAAGAGTTTTTCATACAAAAAGATGTCATTTTGTCTATGCAATGCCACTACAACGTTCCAACATCTTGTCATTAGCATCTTTTGATGAGAGCGGTTACTCTAGCAGTTACTCTAATTATTAGAGTGGTTACTCTAGTGGTTACTCTAGTAGTTACTCTAATTATTAGAGTGGTTACTCTAGCAGTTACTTTAGTGGTTACTCTAGTAGTTATCTAATTATTAGAGTGGTTACTCTAGCAGTTTCTTTAGCAGTTATTCTAATTATTAGAGCGATTACTCTAATTATTAGAGTAGTTTCTCCCAAGCCTATAAATACAGTGCCCATGCACACAATTGGGAGGGAAGTCTTTTAACAGTCAAGTAGCGAAACTCTTGTAGTCTGTTTGAAAGTTAGAGTATTTTCCAAGTGCCAACAGTAGGAGGTCTAAGTGTGGACGGATCTTTATGCAAGCATTCTGTACCTAAGCATACCTTGTATATAGCAATAAAGATGAGCTCTTTGATTCATCCTTGCAGCACTTGAGATTTATTTTCTTACGCATTTCTTTTATTTTATTTTCTTATGTATTTATTTTATTTTATTTTATGCACTTTACATTTCTGTTATTAGCACAGCAATTCATTTTGATCAATTAAGCAAATCATTAAATTACACAAGCACAACCACTTTGAGCATGCATGTAATGCTTGGTAACCCAGTAACGATTAGCGTTTGGTAATCCCAGCAATGTTGCACTGGTTCAAGATGTGTACGGTAAGTGGGAACGGATGTTGGTGTTAGGATTAGTTATAACGTAGTTAATGAGTAGTTAAGTTAAATTAGTCACTTAGTTACCTCTCTCATTCTCTACTAGCGCAAGACATAAAAACATAAAAGCTATAAAAATCATATGCCTCAAGCTTACTTAACCATACAATCGTGACATATAGGTAAGCTTGGGAAGACAATGATCAACCAACCTATCCTTGTTCCACAAGGGTGCATAAGCACTTAGTCCTTGTAATTCGACCGGATCGTGCGTGAAATGCTCATATTCGTATGGTTGAGCGTAGGGGTACCTCGCTGCTCATCATTCTTTCAACAATAGATTGGTTGCAAGGTGGATGTCTTCATGGATGACTTCTCCACCTATGGTGCTGCATTTGAGCAAGTCTTTGACTACCTTAAGTAGGTGCTAAAAAGGTGTGTGGAGATCAACCTTTGGCTTAATTAGCAAAAGAGCCATCTGATAGTCCAAGAGAGCATTGTCTTGGGGCACAAAATCTCACAAGTAGGAATTGAGATGGACCCTAAAAAAATAAGAGTCATCTAAGGAATTAGCCACTACCTGAAAAATGTCAAAGATGTCTGGTCATTGCTTGGCCACACTAGCTACTACCAAAACTTCATAGAAAATTTCTCTAAGATTTTTAAACCATTGGTGAAGCTGATAAAGAAGGATGCTTTGTTCGTATGGACCAAAGAATGCAGAAAGGCATTCTAGGACCCCGAGTAGAAGCTTGTAGAAACTCCAATTCTATAAGCACCTAACTAGTCTAGAATGTTTCACATAATGACAGAGGCATTGAACTATGCCTTGGAATCCATGCTCATACAATTGGACAAGTAGAAACATCCATACTACATCCACTATACAAGCCACAACATTGTAGTTGCACAATTGAACTACATCACAATAGAGAAGTAATTGATGATGGTGGTGTATGCCTTGGAGAAATTTAGGTAATATGTGCTTGGGCACAAGGTGTTTCTGCACATGGACCATAATGCAATTCACTTCTTAATAAAAAAATTGATGGTGAGCCCCCATGTCATATGGTGGCTTATGATCTTACAGGAATTTGATCTCATGATGGTAGATCAAAAGGGCATATAGAATGTGGTTTTTGACCACTTATCTCAACTACAATGGCATAATGAAGAGGAGGAGAGCTCACTTTTTAATAAGTTACTTGATAAACTACTTTTTGCTAGTGCTATAAATGAACAAGTGTCCACTAAACCTACATGGTATGATGGCATCCTCACTTATCTTCTCACTCAAGAGATGCCATAAGAGTTAGATCATAGGAAGAAACAATAGTTTCTCCATCAAGCCAAACACTTCATGAAGATTAACATACACCCTTACAAGGTGTGCGTCCATGGCTTGTTTCATTGGTGTGTTCCTGATGCTGACCAATTACACATCCTCTAGGATGCTCATGAGGTCCCTTGTTTGGACCACTATGCTAGGAGATGCATAACCATTAAAATCTTGATGGCAAGGTATTACTAGCCAACACTCTTCAACGATGCTCACTAATTTATCTACTCTTGTGAATGTTGCCGGTGTGATGGTAGGATAATCACTCGAATGGAGAAACATCAATAGTGGATACATTCACTATAACCATTTGACATTTGGGGCATTAATTTCATGGGTCCCATCACACCCATGTCAAATAAAAAGATGTACATCATAGTCATTGTTAACTATTATACAAAATGGACAAACACAACAACCATCACTAACTATACATCTTTCATAGCTACTCAAATTGTACAATAGAATGTTGTAAATAGGTTTGGGGTGCCACATGCACTAATTTCTAATAATGGTACTCATTTTATAGGTACAACCTTTTAAAAGCTCATGCAATGCTTGGAGGTAGAACATAAATTAACAACACCTGACCACCCCCAAGCTAACAATTAAGTTGAGGTTACAAATAGGGATATTATTAAGATCTTAACCAGAATAATTAGCAAATATAGGAGAGACTGGAGCACAAAACTTAACAATGTCCTTTGGGCCTACCACTCAACATGCAAACTCCTTATAGGTAATTCTCCCTATGAGCTGGTGTATGGAAAATTGCTAACACTTCCTATTCAATCTAAGCTTCATATACTTTAATAGCCTGTGACCTTCATCTTGATCTAAACCTAGTGCAGAAAGAAAGACTGATCAACCTTAACATGCTAGATGAGAATAGACTGATGGTCCTATCTTTGAATTAAGTGCACAAGGCATTCAACAAACAATGTCATGACCTCAAAATAAGGAAAGTAAAATTTTAACCTGGTGACAAGTTCCTTTACCAGAATCCCACACATGTGCCATAAGGAACTAAGTTCCAAACATTATGGGAAGGACCTTATATCATCTCTAAAACCTTTCCTTCTGAGGCCATGTTGATCTATAAACCTAAGAGCTCAAATAAAAAACTACTCATCAACATGCAACAAGTCAAATCTTTCCATGAGCCCAAAAGAGCCAGTGTTAGCAACACCTCATCGGATGGACATCCACACTCAATTTTTTTGATCTCCTCCTTCCAACTTAGTCATGGAGGAGATGGCCATCCATGCTAATCATTCAAATGACTCTTTAATTTTTATACTTTTTTATTTTACACCATTTTTTGTTTTACAACATCATTAATATGTTTTATCTTTCTTGAATATTTTCCAATATTTATTTTATATTTACTTAATTTAGTGTGTGTCTTTTTCTTATGTTTTGTAATGTTTATTTTCTCTTTCTTTATTACCAATAGGACACAACGATATAGTTTTTTCCTAATGGTGGTTTGTACTTAATGTTATTTAATTGCTAATGTCTGAATTCTATCTTGGAATTTTGATGAATGATAACTAAGACATGTGTTCTTTTTAATGGAACAAATAGTGAGTCCACATCATCCACACATCCACAATACTCTATGGTATTCCTTTTTTTGGAAGTATGAGGTCCATTTCCTTAATGAAACTTTAACAAACTTGTGACCTTGGTAGTTTCTAAACCTAGGAAAGATTAAATGGATTGATAAGGGTGTGACTTCAAGGGGATTTGATGCTATTTGTACTTTTCTACACTCCTAAGTGCATGAGTGTTTTCATGGATTTCTTACCATTCCGTTGTCGACCAATAACAAGAAGTTAAAGTCTTTGCATAGTGTGGTTCCCACAAAGGTTTAACTAATAAACTAGCATTAAAACATAAATTTGAAGAAGTTAAATCCTTCCAACAAACTCTACTAACCTTCTAAAGTTAAAAAACATTAAAATAATATTAAAATATTAAATCTTTCATGGTCATAACTTAGTTAAAGTGTAACTACCCAATGAGATAAGATACATAAGAGTCATAAGTTACACATTTTATGCTAATCCTTGGTTATGTTGTGACCATAGATGACACCTAAGGGAAAGCATGTGCAGGAAGAAGGACCATCCCAACTAGGGGAAAAATGGCCATGAATGGAAAGGGGCCAAGAATAACCCTAAGAGTAGGCAACTAAAACCCATGCAATGGGATCTCTTTAGTAGGAGCCCAAAGTAGAATCTGTTAAATAGATTTCTAAAGAAGTGGCCATGATTGAACAATCTCATCAAGATGAGGCACCAAAGCCAAGACCAAACCTTAAGGTCACCTTGATAGAGTCTAGCCTCAGGCAGATCACATCCAAGGAGGTTTAGAAATTCATGCTTCAAGAGCTAAACTTTGGATCCTTCTTGGAGTTCACTCCTCCAAAAGTTAAAGCTCAATTGTAGAACTCTCCCATGTGGTCCATCATCACTTCCAATAAGGAGTTGTACATGAGGGAGACAAACCTTTTCTAGAACAATAAGTAGGTAGGATCAATGATCAAAATCAAGGATATCTATGTCCTACTCAATGAAAGCAACGTCTAAGGCCCTTGGGTTGCCAAAGACTAGGGCCAATCTTGCAAAAATTCCAATGCAAGTAGATCTAGGTGTTAAGAAAGAATGAATGCAACAGTGTTATGGAGTGGACCAGAAGGAGTTTAATGCACTTACCACTATGGAATGTGCATACTTTAAAATTACAGCCTTTCACCTCAATCCAATGGTGAGGCCTAGTAAGATCATAGATTTCTCCACTCGTGTGTGTGTCACTCTAACCAGTAAATTTCCAGTAAACCTTCCATAGCTAATCTATCTTGAGATAGAAAAGTGCTTCAAGGAGAATGAACATGGAAAAAAGATACTTCCCTTTCTGTGCCTCATCAAAAAATTATGCAAGAGAGAAGGCATAACCCGCTATACAAATGGCACTGTCTGATGTGCTCCAACCACCTCTTTGGCAAAAATGACGAAGGACCAAGTACCTACAAAAGTGATCCAAGAAGAGGAGCAGTAACTATCACCTCCACCACCCACTCATGAGACAATGCCAAAGACCTTCACTACCATTGAGCACATGCACAAACTCTAAGAGTAGCTCTTGCAACAGTAACAGCAAAATGTAGGGACAAGTGGTGGTGACCCATCTATGTATAGATCAATCGTGAGCCACCTCAATGAAGTGGCTCAAACCATAAGATAGATGGAGGGTGGGGTGCCAATTTTCTCAACCCAACATATGCAAGTGTCCACAAGGTCGAATCCAAGCACCTAAAAGACAACGTTATCTCTCTTGTAATAGCAAAAATTCCTAGACATCTTTGAAAATTCCACTACCTTTTTAGTGCATCTAGAGGACGGTGAGGGGGCAACTATCCTAGTGATGCAACACCATGGGTAGGAGACAACAACTAAAGTGGTTGCTAACAAAGTTGCCAAAGCACTTAATGTACCTGCAATGTGTGTACCAGACATTTCTACATTTAAAGATGTACAAACATCCACAAGAACTCTTAACATCATATTGTATGTAGCCTAGCATGAGGAATTATTAAACTGATTGGTGGGAATCAGGCAACTGATGGATGTCTTTGATCTTCTAGATACCATCACTACAACCTAGTTAAAGCTACTCAAGGCAAGGGGCAAATGCATCATCATGGAGAAGCAACTTGAAATAACTTAAGCTTAGAACTAATGCTTAGTTGTAGAAGTTACCAAATTAAGAGCCTGCCTCACTGATCTCATGATTCTCAACTAAGTAATCATGCAAGATGAAGATTTTTAACAACTTCAGGTCAAACTCAAAAAAGGTTGAGTATGAAAGGAGTTTGTAGTCTTTGACCAATCCGTGGCTAATGCCACAACATATAACATCTAGAAGGACTTGGTCTAGACTCATCAGGAGAATGAGGCCTTGATCACAAAAAATCACCACCTATGGAATGTTGATGTGCAGAAGCTGTAGATGTCAAAATTTATCCATTAATATCAGGAGCACCTAGCTAGGGTAAATGCAAAATTAAGGAGGTTGGCAATAGAGAATAGTAACCTCATCATGGAGATAGTCTATGCCTTGTGCCAAAAATATGCAATCAAGATTATCACTTGGAAAAATGAGGCTTTGAAGTTTAAAAGGGTGAAAAATCACTATAGGGACTAGGTGAGATTGTAGAATGAGATCAATGAAAAGGAAATCTAATTGGCAAAGGAGAAACTCAATGAGCTTCTCCAGCAACTCCAATAAGAATGCAATGTTTGGCAACCTATCTTTGATAGGCTGAACACATACAACAAAGTAAGAATCTGCCTGAAGGAGCTACAGATCAAGGAAATGATGGAATACATGGAGCTTGCCAACCTCAGATATGCAAACCTGTCAATGCTGACTACCAAAAGGTCATAGTTAAAATTGAAGAAATAAGTGGCCAACTCATACTTGTTGTACGAGGTAAAGTTTAAGCACCATAAAGAGACCAAGCAGAAGCTTAAGATAGCAAACGTGAAACTCAACGTTCTTAGGGTGAAGTTCACTAATCAAAGATCAACTACTAGGAAGCTGGCCAAAAGAATGAATGACTACCAGGAGTTGCAGAATGCACTTAGGGTGTTTGACATTGAACACAAATAGTTCACATTCTAATTTATTAATGTGGAGGAGCTATTTCCTACAATGTCCTATCCATTGAATGTTCTTATTCTAGCCCACATTAATGATGCAGTGTGAACCATGAATGATCCTCAAAGTAAGGAGGAGAAGATGAAGGCATTATTGAACATCTTCCACATTCCTCCAGAAGTTGCAACTATTGTAGGACAATCACAACAACTGCCTTAACCATTGCATGTGCCCAAAGCAAGAGAAGATCCTTCAAAACCTCAAGAGCCTCGTTAATGGGACCTCATTGATGTGATCCCATTGACACAAGGTTTGACCCATTGATGTGTACCCATCAATGGGGCACCTTGTCTCTACTTATAAATGTGTGCTAACTCGCTGCATTTATGGCAATCTATTCATAGTTGGAACAAAGTGTTTGTAGTTTTTCCATTTAAGAGTTAGAATATTTTCCCAGTTCTCATATTAGAAGTCAAAGAAGTGTATGGATCTTTATTTGAGCACTATTGTACCTAAGCACTTTAGTATGCATAGTAATAAATATGAGCTTTTCTAATAAAACCTTTCAACACTTGGAATAGATGAGTTGTCTCCTTAAGCATTTACTATTCATGTAATTTACTTTAATTTTTTAAAGTAATTAATTAATATTAATTAAATAGCACACATAAGTGTGACCACTTCGAGCATACATTTAACGCTTAGTAATCTCAGTAACACTTAATGTTTGGTAACCTAGTAGCACTATACATGTTCAGGATGTGTACAGTAAGTGGGAACTTATGCTTATGTTAGGACTAGTTAAATATTAAATTACTTTATTCTTTATTCTTGTTCTTAGGTTACTTAAAACATAAAAGATAAAATGATAAAAATCATATGTTTTAGTTACACTTAACCATACACTTGCATCTCACAAGTGGAACTAGGAAGACAATGATTGCAACAATTAGATTCAACTCCTAGAACTAATGTACTTAGAAACCTAAAGTCTTTGGAATTAGACTAGATCACTAAGTGAATGCTAGTGATTCGTATGGTTGGGCATAGGGTATCCTCACTACTCATCAAGTATAAAAGAATAATTATTAAATAGATATCATCATGATAATTAAAGTTGTAAGAATTAGAAAGATTATAATATGTAATTGGTTGAATGTAAGAATTAGAAAGATTATAAATTTCTTAGAGTTAATAAGATTGAACTCAATAAAAAGAAAAACATCTATAAGAATCAAGTGATATGGTAATAAATTCCATATTTTAATGGGGTAAACAAACTAATAATTACAACTTAACTCATGAAAAATTAACAAAAGATTAAATATCTTGAAAAAATATAAAACTATAAAATATTCTTTAGATAGGACATCAAAATTTGAAGTCCACTTACAAATGATCAGCATTGCATGCTTATGTATAGATTGTCACTCAAAGCCTTAATGCTCATCCTACTAAGTAGAATCCATGAAGGGTTGGTGAATGAGCAAAAACCTAATCTCTTTGAGTGGCTATGCTTAACTTCAAATCCACATTTTTAACTTGCAAAATAAGCATCTTACTAATAAACAATAAAATGATCATTTAGTTAGATGCCATGATATCTTCTAGTATAATTATGATGATAAATATGTACACTAGCTATATTTATGGCACCATTTTATTGATAGGTAGTAGAACTCTATCATTTTATTTTTTGATTCCTTGTGGTAGTTGATAAGTACCCATAGTATGGATTTAAATTAGTTGTCTAGTATCTCATTTGACTAAAAAGTACTTAGATTCTTCTATAGTGATAATAAAATCAAGATTTATTTAACTCCATTGCAACATTTTGACTTCGAAGATATTTATTACTTTGCATTTACTTGATTTAAAATGTATTTGTTATCTTGCATTTGCTTTGTAATGTTATTTATCATTATTTTAGTATTGATATTTATATTTCCATCATGCATTAAAATATTAATAGAATGACTATAACATAATCTTGAGCATTAATTAAATGATAGTGTGGTAATCCCAATAATTAATCACTTAGTACACCTAATTGTGAAATCAGGTTTCTAGTAGTTAATGCATATACATAAAAATGTAATGAAAGATTATGGCATGAATGCTTAATGCCTATAGGCTAGTTTAGAATTTATTTTTCTATCATTAGTTAATTAGATAACTAGATTTAATTTCATTTTTTATATAGAATTAGAATCATGGATTAAACAATATCATTTATCATATGTCTTAGTTAGAATTAACCATACATGTTAAGGAGTCACTATAACTCTAGCCTATGGTCATCTAATAAGAGTAAATGTTATTGCTAGTTCATTCATAGATTATGAGATGGTCTACTATGATGCTTATAGATTGTATATGATAAGTTTTCCAGTGGTATTTTGTAAGTCAATTGTAAGCTTTAGACTTAATTAGTATTAAGAAAACCTAGTTTTTATTGTCCTAGCATGTATGGTTAAGGTTCATGGCTTCCAAGGATCTACCCTTGCTTTCAATATTATCCATTTAGTTTGTGTGCATGTTTTGAGTCCCTTAAGAATTTCTAAAATATCTCTTTGGATTCTAAATTTTACCTAGAACTAGTGGCATGCTACTAGTAGCAAGGAGGGTGCACTGATACCAACACATTAGCACACCCTCTTCATTAGTGTAGGGATGTTGACACACCTTCTTCTTGGCCTTAATTACCTCCTTTGGCTCAAAGCATAATCTAGAACTACCAAGCTATATCAATGGACCTTTAGTGATCCTCTGAGCATTGAAAAACCTCCTAAACCATTTTATGTTAAAAACTATAAGTACCTAGTAGAGCTCTCACTTAACATTTTTAGTCATTTTATATTTTCTTGAATTTTTGGATTTGGTTTTAAGTAAAGAGCTCCTTCTCTCTTGGGTAAATTTATGTCCTTCCTATTTTGTGCATTTATTGAGTCATCTCTTTCATAAGTGTGGCTAGACTTTATCAAAGTGCTAGCTTGTTTATATAGATTGGAACCATTTGGTCGATGCGAAGTCTAGTATTTTTCATTGTGAATAAAGCCTATGGTTTTCTCATGATATATGTCATAGATGCCTTAAGCTATAAAAATATCAAAAATATGAATTTCATGAGAATAATAAACATTAATTAATTAATTTGCGTATTCATTCAGCTATGATTATTCATCCTTATTCAAGAAGATCATAATTATAAGGTATGGTGTTGGGCCATCAAGGTTATGGCTAGGAGCCATTTTATACTTTTTGTGTGAGTTATTTCACCTATTCCTTAAGGGATTACAACCCATGAGTTTGTGTATATGTAAGCATTGCCACTTTTCTTGAAAGGGATTGCAATGCATATGTGTTGTTTATTACTTTATTATTATCTCCATAAAAAACATAAATATTATAAATATTTTCTCTCTTCTTCAACTATGGAAACATGGGTTTCTTATGCATCATATATATTATAACATATTTTATATTTATTAAACACAATAACATAGATAAGTCTTTGTGGTAATTCACTCAACATCATCTTCAAAATTAATGAGCAAATCATACTCTGTTTCATATGATATAATTCCATTGGTCCTAGCTAGCAAGACCTCTATCATTGGTGGTCAAGGAATACATTGGTGAATTACATGGATGCTTGTACATTCTTAATTTAACATTTATTCAATTAGATTATGTGTAGGTTATGTTCATAAGCAAAATGGTAGATAGAAATCAAAGCTCACCAAGGACCTTTAGCAAAAGAAATAAGATAAAGTGAAGGAGAGTCCAAGTTATATTCAAACATTTCATTAATGCCTCTCTACCATCTGTTATCTTGATATATCACCAAGAAAAGAAAGGAAGGTGGTGTGATGCTTATGGGTGATTCTCAAGAGAACCAACTAAAGCTATATAACATGATTTTAAGAAGGCCTTAATCAATCTTGAACTAGAAGATCAATTCGCTAAGAAGAAATCATATCATAGCATTCTATTTGAACATTCAAAGGAGGAGGAAAAAAATTTGATAAGAAAGAAAAAAGGCCAATTTAACATGAAGATCCATGATAAGATATAACCTACTAAAGTGTAGCCAAGATTCATGATGTGGACCTACTCTTCAAGTTCTTGGATTTGAACTTCTCTAGATCATTCAGTGATAAGAATGTCTTCCTCATTGACAAGGGTGATTATCACAAACTCAATGAAGCTATTTACATTTCACAAGAGCAGGTTCATGATAGTTGTATTAAGTGTATTAACATGGTTAATATTTAAAATTTTAGAGGGCTTACCACTGATGATTCTCAACTATACATGCAAGCATTTGATAATGCTTACTATCTCCAAAGGATTGTCAATGACTAACAAATGTTGTGATTGTTTTCCTATGCCCTCATAAATCACATGAAAACCTAGTGTAAGCACTTGTCTTCCAAATTAATTTAGTAGTGGAAAAACATGATCAAAGTCTTCTATATCAAATTTCAAACCTATGCCCACCTCTTCAACATCCAAAAGGATATGACCAAATGAAGACTAGGAAGCTAGGAACCTTTAGAAATTACAATGGAATAATCCATGAAAACTGTTCATTATCATCTAAATCATGTTTTCAACCATGAGAATAATTACTACATATTATGCAAGCTTTTTCAATAGGAGAAAAGGAAACATGTAGACATGTACAAGATGGGCTAGGTATATAAAAGCCCATGGCCCAAATTAAAATACTTCTAGATATCATTGTAAAAATAGAAGGTGAATGGTGGAAGTGATAATTAGTCAAGAAATATAATTACAATCTTTTATATTAAAGAGAGATGAAAAATATTAAAGATACAGTTGAACATCCCACTACAATCAGGGCCTTGACACAAGACCAACTTTGAACCAAGTAGATCTTAATGAACTTAGTCCATAAGATAGATAGGCTTGATATGTGATGGATGAAAAGATGATAATCACCCTTAAGAACATTAAGGGCAAGATGGTTGAAGCTATGGTCAAAGATATTGTACAACTCAAACATACAAAGAAGCATGATGATAATGACAAGCATAAGATCTCATATTCTAAGAGTGCTAGAGAAGATCCAAATGAGGCTTCTTCATCCTCAAGTAACAAGGATCCCTATGAGTATTATGCAAATCTTCATGACTCATTGAGCTACCTAGTCATGACTCATATGATTAGTAAAATGGTAGGAGCTAGTATGCCTCTAAATCCTAAGTTTGTCAAGATGCAAACAAGAAGAACTTATTATTCTAGTAGATTATATTATCCAAAAGGTATGTATTTACAACCCATGTAGTAGTACCCATGGTGGCAAACTCCAAATCCTTGGGATGCTTCTCCATGAAATCTCCTTGATCTAATGCAATAATAAATGGTGCTTCCCACCAATTCCTAGTTTTAGGATGCCCAATAAGATACCTATAAAATGCCTTAGATAACTCCATAATAGTACCAAACCACATCAACTATCCTTATCTAATAAACTTCTCAACAAATAGCCTCAACAAATTCTACTTCCTAGTCACATGCAAGGTGGGATTCCTAGTCAGTCACAATCAAGACAAGTTAAATTCTATGATATTGCTTATTATGTTGATCTTGCTTTCATGTATGCTACCAGGTAATACTAACAAACACATGTTGATTTGGCCAACAAGGTAAGTTCAAAGTTCCATGACCAAAAAGTCTACTACAAGCATAGATGTGAATGTCATGGGATAGAATCCACACCATCCTCTTCATCCTATGGAGAGGATAATACTACAAAAAAAATACAAGGATCCAACTTAAACATATCATGGTATCATTTCGTAAACATTGCTAAAGAAAATCATCTACTTTAGGTATAAATTCTTCAATGATGTTTGGCAAGTCAAAAAAGATGACACTTGATGGTAGTGATCTTGTTATAATTTTTATATTCAAAGCAACTATGTGGGCAATCAAAGTAGGATATCTACTTAAAGAGCAATTAGATATCAGTAATCCCATCATCAAAATTCAATTTTGTAAAAGGGTTATTATTTAGCTATTCATGACTTTGGATCAAAGGTCAACATTGTTGAATTTTTGTTATGTTAAAACCTTAAGGAAAATGAAGAACAGATAATGTTGTGAAATGTGCTATTTTTGTAGGGCATGAAGGATAGCTCAAAGAATGACATTTACAAAGAGACGTGTAAGTGGAGACTACAAGAACTTAAGGGAGCATGGACAAGTAAGAAGACTACAATCCAACAAAAGATGCTTCAGTGATTAAGAGGAATCTTTGAGAATTAAAGTTCAAAAACTAAAAAGACATCTCCTAGAAGTAGAAGATGTCTTGGAAAAAGTGGAGTTGACTCATTGAAGATGTCTCTCAAAAATAGGAAACATCTTCTTTCAAGAAAAGACATCTCCATACAGACATCCCAATTTTAGAAGAGACATCTCCCCAAAATTGAAGTCAATTTTAGAGATACGTCCCAATCTCAAAGGAGACATCTACACTAGCCGTTAGATAGATATTGCATGAATTCTAAGGTGATTTAAGAAACTCTAAGACTATAAGAAGATTTCATTCTCTTGGATATTGTAGAAGTGTTATGCAGGAATTATCACTATCAAAGCAATCATTATATATTGTACTTGTGTACTTCATTTGTAAAATCATTTACTTGATTGATTGTGAATTATGCTCTAAAGTACAAGTACCTATAATTTAAGTTATATTCTTTCCTTGTGATTTTGTTTCTCTCTTATATCCATGCTTAGATCTTAGAGCTTAGAGTGTGGACTACCCAAGTTGGGGAACCACATTAAATTTAATTGTGATTTTTGTGATTTTTTAATTTTGATTTGGGGAATTTATTCATTCCCCCCATCTAAGTTCTCGATCCTCAAGTGGTATCAAAGCCTAGTACTCTTTCTTTCAACATCAACTTCAAGAGTGAACTATGGAGGGGACATCTTACACAAAGCCACCAATGCTTGATGGGTTCAACTTTGCCCATTGAAAGGCAAGGATTCAAGGCTTCTTCAACTCTATGAATTTTGAAGTATGGGAATCCATCCTCAAAGGCTACACACCATCCATCGATAGCACAACAATGGCCATCAAGCCCCAAAGCAAAATGGACACAAGAAGAAAGAGATAAGTATATGAATGACTCAAAAGAAAAAGATCTTTTATATTATGCATTGAATAAATATAAATTTAATAGAGTAGCTAGATGTAAAATAGATAAAGAAATTTGGAAAACTTAGAGGCTACCTATGAGGAAACTTTGATAGTTAAGTAATCTAAGCTTTTAGTTTTGCAAAGTGAATACAATAAGCTTCAAATGAGAGAAGGAGAAAAAGAAGATTATTTCTCTAGGGAAAATGATCTAGTTGTGGCTATTAGAGGTATTGGTAAGGATTTTCCAGAAAGCAATGTCATAACAAAAATAATTAGAACGCTCCAACCAGAATTTAAACGTAAGTTCATGGCCATGGAGGAAATTAAAGATTTTTCTATTCTAAAATTTAATGAGCTTCAAAGTGCTCTTATTGCTTATGAAATGAACCTCATAAGCAAAGGGGCTATAAAAGAAAACTCCATTGCTCTAAAATTTGCTTCCAAGGAAAAGAACCTGTTGAGCAAGATGAGGGCAACAAAGAAGAAATAGCTCTTCTCTAAAGAAGGCTACAAAGGCTTATGGCAAAAAGGAGTAAGAGATCCAATCAAAAAAGACCCAATCAATTAAGAGGTAAGGAAAGAGGTAAAAATTTTTCTAATTCTAATTTTGATTCTTCTTTAATAAAATGTTGGGTTTACGATGGAAGAGGCCATGTGGCCTCTGAATGTCCTAGTAACAACAAGTTGTAAAGGAGGGACAAAAATGATATGGAACTAAAAAAAGACCAACTTCTGCACAAGTTGAAATGATGGATAATATAGTGTAGAATAAGTGGATCACGATACAAAAGATTCACACCTCATCTATATGGCCCTTACAAATCATGATGTCAGCACCTCAAATGATGAATTTGAAAACGAAGAAAGGTATGAACATTTGTGTAATGAACTTTTATCTTTTTAAAATCTTTACATAAAATTGAGTAAACAAGTAAAAATTAAGGATCAAGACATTTCTTCATTAAATTTAAAGATTTTAGACCTTACAAAAGAAATTTCACACCTTAGAACTAAGAATAAGGAGCTAACCAAGTCTTGTGAGCAAATGAAGGAAGAGCTTGCAAATATAAAACTTCTAAATGAAAGGCTAGTTAAAGGAAAAGAGTCTATTTAGATGATCTTAGGACAAGAAAAAAGCCCACATGAGATGAGTGGGCTGGGATGTTGTACACAAGATGAATCATCTACAACAATCACATCTCAACCAAAGGCTGCTTTAAAGAATGAAGGATCAATGGGCACTACATCTCAAACAAGAGCAGCTTCAAGGTATGATCACTTTAACTACTATAGGAAGGTGAGATTTTACTATTGTCATAAATTTAAGCATAAGCAATGGAAGTGCAATTTAATGTTCTATCATATGAATATCTAGTCATATCATAAGACTCGTTGGTCTTACCAAAATGCATCGAGAAAGGAAACTATGCAAGATCATAGGAAAAATGAAAAACTCAAAAGAACAATGGAGTTAAGAAAGAATGGAGAGTCAAAAGAAGCGAACAAGGGAATGAGAATATTCTCTCCAACAAATTCGTGACAAGGAGCCATGCCTTGGAAATTAAAGAAGTGTGTGTAAGAAGAGAATCCTTGAAAGAGGAATTTCATTCTCTAGCATACTAGGCACCTTTATTCTCTTCAGTAAGAAAGGTAAGTAGAGGTATGTTTTTAATTCAATATAAGCATCTTTTACAACTATAATCCTTGGCAGCCATCCCTAAGCCCCATCTTGTCAAACCTCAACTTGCTAAGATGTCTTCATGAAGATGTCTACTTGTAAAAGGAGATGTCTACTCCTAAAATTAGATGTCTTCTTATTTTTTCCTACAATGTAGCAAATACATCTACTTTAAAAAAGAGACATCTACATGAATTTTTAAACACGGATGAGATATCTATCTTCCAAAGGATACATCTTCTTTATCATTAAAAATGCTCATTTGGCACAATTATAAAAATTCAAACCTTCATTTTTGCTCATTTTCATCAAATATGACCACAAGGAATTGACCTAAGCACCACCAAAAACAATGATTTGAGTAGCTATGGCCCACAAGAAGGTTGGAATGTCAAGGGTGCTACCAAAGAAGAGGTCTAGGAGAGGCTTCACTAGCAATCCAAGCACCTACACTCCCCAGTTCAAATCTACCAACACCCAGCATCAATTTGAGGTAACTCTAACTATCAATATTATTTTGGAGTGTTCTTTGTCCTTTCCTCTACATAGGCAGCAAGTTTTGATGAGTTATTTTCAAGTTTTGAATTGGGCTACTTTCATTAATATGGATTTCTTGGTTTCTAAAGTTCTTACTAGAGAATTCTATTTTAACATTGTTATTAGCAATGCTGCTATTGGGATGTTTACATCTATGATTAGGGATCTTTTAATTGATGTATCTTTCCAAGTTATGAATGCACTTCTTGGGATTTTTAGTTCAAATTTATTTCAGATTGCCATTCATTCTATGAATAATATTTTTACAAATAGTGTAATTCTTGTCACACATGATGAGTTTTATGATGCCTTGTTTAGGGAGTTAGTATCTTTTATTAGAGGCATAATTTATAGAAAGACGATGTCTTAAAATGCTTCCACCTTTGTGCCTCATTATTCTATATAACATTATTATAAAAGGGGAAAGCTATAACTATCTTTTGCCACCCCAAGCTTTTATTCTCTACTACCTACTTATAGGATAGCAATTGGACTTGGGCTATACTCTCTACCTTGACATGTGAAATGTGTTCATAAAAGAGAGGATCTTTGGCCATCCTCACCTCATCAACTTATTGATTCATTAGAGAGAGGTGCCCATTTTGTAGCAAATAGACCCTCTTGAGCCTATGACTCAGAAAATGAGTCTATTTCTAAGGATCCTAATGCACCATTGGCACATATCCAGGGGGAGCATCCTGATCCCATGTAGCCTGACACTAGCTTTCATCAAGATGATGCTCCTAGATGATTCAAGCAATAGGCTATGAAGAGTATTTTTGGAGAGTATTTTTGGGGCTTCATCCCAATGGAGGCCTAATGATGCTATCACCTATCAGAGAAAGGGAGCTTCCTCATCTTCTCAGTAGGCTCCAACCAAGCAAAATCCACCAGCTTCATCTCATTTTCAAGTGAAGCTTTGTCCATAAAGGATCCCTATCTAGATTCCATCTTCTAATAATGATGATGACAAGCACACATCTAGCACTAGTACCAACAATGTTGATGATGAGGAGGAGATGTACAGACCTTCTAAAGCTATAGGTTCCTTAGATGATGAGGACTCTGAAGATGCTACAGAGGTTACTAGTTAGAGTTTGTGGATCATCTCTCCTTTTTGCTGATGTCCAAATAGGAGGAGACAATAGTTTGATGTGCACATATGTGATTTTTGTGGATTTGCAGATATGAGGTTTTTGTATATGTTGAGGATGTATCAGCAGTCATAATGTATGGATAGTTTGTGGATAGCTTGTACGAACAAGTTGTGGTATAAATAAATGATGCTTATCTTGGTTATCTATTTATGCACATATTTTTTGAAGATAGGTTTCATGTGGTTCATGCAATCTCTACCCTATGTCTTGAGCTTTAGAGCCTTAATCCTTGTTTTCACCCTGGCTACCATTGGAATTTATATGTCATAATATATTATTATCATTATTTATTTGTTTATCGACTCACCCATTTTCTTAAGTTTTGAACATCACCAAAAAGGGGGAGACTATTGACCTTTTGGTATGTCAAAACCTTAAGGAAAATAGAGAATATATAATGTTTTGGAATGTGATGTTTTTACAAGGCATGAAGGAGAACTCAAAGAATGACATCTACAAAGAAATGTGTAAGTGAATACTATAAGAACTCAAGGAAGCATAGATGAGTAAGAAGACTACAATCTAAAAAATGATGCTCCAGTGATCAAGAGGAAGCTTCGAGAATCAAAGTTCAAAAGCTGAAAAGACATCTGCTAGAAGAAAAAGATGTCTTGGCCAAAGTGGAGTTGACTCATAGAAGACATCTCTCAAAAATAGGAGATGTCTTTTTTCAAGAAAAGACGTCTCCATAGAGACATCCCAATTTTAGGAGAGATGTCTCCCTAGAATTGAAGTAAATTTCAGATAGGCATCCCAATCTCAAAGGAGATGTCTACACTAGCCATTAGATAGATGTTGCTTGAATTTTGAGGTGATTTCAAGAACTCTAAGACTATAAGAAGATTTCATTCTCTTGGGTATTGTGAAGGTGTTGTGCATGAATTGTCACTATTAGAGTAATCATTGTATATTGTACTTGTGTACTTCATTTGTAAAATCACCTGCTTAATTGATTGTAAATTATGCTCTAAAGTACAAGGACCTATAATTTAAGTTACATTCTTTCCTTATGACTTTGTTTCTCTCTTGTAGCCCTACTGGGGTTTGATGTGCTTCTTGTGAGAAGACACTATAATTGAGGTTGTTGAGATCCTGTGAGATTAATTTTTTGTCTAATGTAAAAAACTTTGAAGTGGAGCTCACTTTTGTAAAGGTTGTGGGAGCCTTGAAACCACATTCTAAGCTTGTTGGGATCTTATAGGATTGAGTGGTTTCACAGTGATGAAACACTCTAGAGTAGAGCTTAGAGCTTATATAAGGTGTGGTATCCTTGAAACCACATTTCAAAAAAAAAACAAAGTCTAGAGGTATGCAAGGAATCTACCTTCCAAGTATAGACTACCCAAGCTGGAGAACCACGTTAAATTTGATGGTGGCTTTTGTGGATATTTAATTTTGATTTTAGGGAACTAATTCATTCCCCCATCCCCAACACACACACACCCCCCTCCTCAACACACACACACCCCTCCCCTCTAAGTTCTGAATCCTCAAACATTATTTCAATGTAGTAGTACCTTGATTAGGGGCTTCCTCCTCTCAAAAGAATCATAATTTTCTTAAAGCGAGTAGATCAATCCTACACATAGCTCATGGGACAGGTGAATGATATCATGTTAATTATATCAAGCTAGTCATATTTAGCTAATTTTTTAGTGATTAAACCAAAGAACAAGTTGGAAGACAACTTTTTTATCATCATGGAAAGAGCCTAGTTGAATACCATTAATTCCAAGCTTCAAATCCTTCACCTTGAAATTGGTTACAAGGATGAGACTAGAAAAACTCATTACAAGCTAATATCATGTGATCCTTTCTAGTTATGTGGTAAGCATGGTTATAACTATTGTGTCACCAAACATCTCTATGCTATTAAAGATGTCAATAACCTTGAAGAACATCTAGTCCATACAGCCACCAATCAAATCTTAGAAGGTGCAATCAACTCTCTTGTCTTATCTTATGATAAATCACTTAATTTGAATAAGGAGGGCACATTGGATTTTGTTGTATTAGTGAAATATGATCCTAAATTCTAGTGTACTCTTGACTGATTCTAAAATTTACCAACACCACCACTAGAGCTCAAGCCACTTCCAAATGCTTAAAATATAAGTTCCTTACTAATGATCATCCCATCATCATTAGCTCCACTTTGATGATCATCAAAAATACTGAACTAAAAAAGGTAGTTGTCAAATGAAGAAAAGTCTTTTCTGGTTCAATAATAAACTTATAGAAATTAACTTCTCTATTTTTCGGTATCACTTGTATATGTACCTAAGCATTAGGCCTTAGCGGATGCTACAACAGAGACTTCATTATTATATGCAAGATGTGGTAAAAAAGAAGATCATCTTTCTCTTGCAAGGTGGTTTCATTGCATCCATTTCTAATAATGAATGGATTTTTCCAACTATCATCACATTGAAGAAGGATAATAAATGGAGATTTTTTGTTAACTATAGGTTGTTCAAAGCTACTACATTCAAGGATCACTTCCTATTACTATTTATAGACCAAGTATTGAATAACATCTCTAACTAGTAGTAGTACAACTTTCTTGATGATTACTCTAGTTATAATTAGATCAACATTGTATTAGAGGATTAGCAATAAACTACCTTCATCTATTCATGAAGAATCTTTATCTTCAAATGCATACCCTTCGAGTTGTGTAATGTACCAAACACATTTCAATGGTTGTTGATGTCCATGTTCTAGGTTTACATAGACAAGAGTGTGAAAGTCTTCATGGCTGATTTTCTCACATATTGTAAAATATTTAAGAAGGCTTTGGACTACCTTAAATCTATTCTACGTCATTTCTACTAGGTGCACTTAACACTAAATTGAAAGAAAAGCTATTTGATGGTAATTGAGGAGATTTTTCTTAGTCACAAAGTCTTTAAGAAGAAAATTAAAATTGATCATAAAAATATCGATACCATTAAGAACATGACAAAAATTTCTAAAATAGTTAAAGAAATATGATCTTTCCATGGCCATATAAGCTCTTATTGTAGATTCATTAAAGATTATTCTAGAATAGCTAGGTGATTATTTGAGCTAACAAGAAAATATGTTTTTTTGCTATGAAATAATGAATATGAAAATACCTTTCAAAGTTTAAAGGAAAGATTAACACAAAGTGCTATAGTGTCCTAACTAGACTCAATGATTTCACATGATAAATGTTGCTTCTAATTTCACATTGGATGTAGTCCTAATGTAATTTAATGAGAAAAAGAGGTTCTACTACATTTACGATGCTAGCTATAGCATAGTGGGACCACAATTGAGATACACCATCATTAAAAAGAAGCTTCTGACCATCATTTTTTCAATACAAGAATTTAGGCATTATGTTTTGTCATGTAATATCTTTACCCACAATGATCATAGCACCATCAAATTTCTCATAAATAAACTAAATGTCAATCCATGCATCATCTAATGGCTAGTTATCTTACAGGAATTCAATCTACATATTATCAATCACAAAGGAACTAATAACATCATGGTATATCATATATCTAAATTGCAAATTGGCAACAAAGAGAAGGGTGTGATCCTTTATGCATTTTTTTTATGACCACATTTACAAAGCCATCTTCAATAGTAAACATGGACATGTTACCCATGATCCGCAAACATCCTTAACTACCTAGTAGTCCAGAAGATTCCTTTCGAATGAAACAAATAGAAGATCCAAAAATTCTAACACCAAGTAAAGCCTTATTTAGTTGTCAAAGAGCATCTTTACAAAAGATTCCCTAATGGTCTCATAAGGTGGTGTGTTCTTGAAGAGATTCAATAAACCATATTGGATCACATGCATTATGGTGTGTATGGTGGGCACTATGCTAAAAAGAAAACTAAAACAAAGTTGTTACTCATGGGCTATTTTGGCAAATCATGTTTCAAGATGCTTAAGAGTTTATGCACTACTATGACAAGTGGCAACATGAGGGAGGTATATCCTCACACATGAAGGGACCTTAACAATCAATCCAACCATTTAAACCCATCAACATGTGATGGATTAACTTTGTTGGTCCCATTTCTCTAACCTCTAATGGCAAAGTATACATTATTATATGCATGGACTACTACATGAAGAGGATAGAAGTTACTACAACTAAAGACTATTTAACATCTACAACAAGAAGCTTCCTTTGCAATAATATACTCCACAAGTTTGGTATTCCCAAGATCTTGATCTTGGATAACTATATGCATTTTACTAGTAAGGTTTTCAAGAACTTATTGGAATCTTATGAAGTTAATCATAAATTAACCTCTCCATATCACCTATACACTAATGGTTAAGTGAAGGCCACTAACCATGCGATTGTTAGGATACTAAACAAAATGGTTAGTAAATATCGAAGAGATCAAGTTAACAAGCTTAATGATGCTTTTTAGGCCTATCAAATAACATAAAATAATCCTATTGGCTACAAACCATTTGAGTTAGTGTATGGGTAGGTTCCATAAATTTCCATTGATATTAAAATCAAAACCTTAGGTAGTGTAGCAAATTTTGATATGATCTTGGATTCTATGTAAAAAAAGAAGTTGATTAACCTTAACTTTCTTAATAAAAATTGTAGAATCAACTTATTGTGCAAATAATTAGAACATTCTTACATCAAGGATTGCCATGATATATGTGCAAAACAATTTAATTTCAAATCTGGAGATAAGGTCCTCTATCTTACTCTATCACACTTGTCCCATTTAGGAAAATTTCAATTTCAATGGATAAAATCTTACATCATCCATACTAATCACTAGTCTAGTGCTATGTACATATATCAGCCTAATGAACTAGACAAAATTTTTTCTAGCGAATAGGTAACACCTAAAATATTATAAAGAATATCATTCACCTCTAAGAGTATTTAATGTTCAATTCATATTTTGCACTCATGGGTCTATCAAGTGGTACATATGGATTAGTTTGCAGGAAAAATACTCCACACCATGTCAAAATTTTCTTTTATGCTATTTTTGTTTATATGCTTTAATAAAGATACATCTGATCTTTTCTTTTCTTTAAGTGTGATCTTTATATGTATTAGGGAAAATCAATTAACATGATTTATTAATGCTCATCTAATAAGATGATGAAGAATGAGTGATTTACATATGTGATCACAATCCAAGAGTGCTAAATGGATCCAAAGTGAAGCCTTGATCAATAAAATACCTACTTAATCAAGTTCATTCAACTACTTTTCCTTTATCCATCACTGGTAAACTAGGCTCAAATCTAGGGAGGAGTTTAATTCACATCGTGATTTGTTGGATCTATTGCCACTAGAACCATGAGTAGGTTAACTTAGATTGTAAGGTTTAGACTCCTTGGTGGGTGTTTGATCATTGGTAAGGAAAGGATGTGTTATTAAGGGTTCTACGATGGGTTTGATTAGTGTAATTGAATCAAGTTATACATGCTTGCCATTCCCAACCACCTCATTCAGAAGAGGTTCATGATTCCAATGAACCTATGCATGTCATGTGGTGAGGGATGGATGTTCATGTTCATGTAAGTTGAAGAATCTAGGTGGTGATTTAGTAAGCAATCATTTCCATAATTCTCATTCACATCTTTTAAGATCATCTTCTTTGGAAAATGATTTTTCCTAAATGAAAAAAAAAGAAGATGAAAAGAGAGAAAGAGAAAATAACAAATGCAAATAAAAGAAAAGAAAATATGAAAAAAGAGAAAGAGAAAAGTAAAAAAGGAAGAAAAATTTTCAAAATAAATTATAGAAGAAGAGGTACTAGAAAGAGTAATGTTATTCCAAGCTCTTTTGTCCACATAAATTGGTATTCCTACCATTCCAAATCAATCATGTAATCACTCAAATAAGATCAAGATGAAAGATTGAACCAATTTCCATGCAAAGTATGTATGAAGTAAATCACACATGCTTACTCTATGTTTAGTATATTGCTTAAATCACTTGATTTTCTAATATTATGGTCCAAGATAATCCCTTGTCTCATTCCTACCCATGGCTAGAAAGGCCTAGAATTATTTCTTTTAGTGAGCTCTAGTAACATCAAGTGTTGCTTCCATCCATATCCTAAAATCAATTCAATCCAAGGAGTCAAGATTATATCTATTGATTCAAATAATAACCATATCTATCATGAGGATCTCTTCATCCTAGTCATAAGAATGTAATCATCATTGGAATTAGTATCAATTAGCATAGCCAGAAGGATCTATGAGAGATTTCTAATAAATCCAAATTTAGGGAATCTATTATGCATACATCTATAAATGGAGGAAATCCAAACCAAAATCTTGACTTCTAGATTATCTATGGAATGTTGCCTTGGTTTAGTTTTACCAATAATAGACCATGGAATAATCAAGGCTAGATGACATTGATAATGGTAGGTATGACCTTGTGCTTAAAAAGGGAACTTGAAGGCCAATGGTATGGATGAGTAGTGGAGAAGAAACACAGTAGCAAATCCCTCATAATATGTAGAAAATATTGGCATGCTTAATGAGCTAATTGAATGGTTAGTTGAGGACCTATTGATGTTGTACACTCAACTTCTCTCTCTTATCCATGAATTTGTATTCCATCTCTCTTTTTCCATTTTAGTACATTATTGTGGATGGAAAGAAGTTGATTAGATGAAGCAGAGGATGATATTTTATCATCCAAAGGGATGAACTCATGTTTAATTCTAATGTCATACTAATTGTTGAGAATACATAGGTGTTCCATCAATAGGTTTTACAAGGGTAAGAAAGGAAAGTTCCTACTATGGGGAGGATCCACTTATGAGCAAGTGAGCTCAAGTTTATTTGTTATAGATGGTAGTGGTTACTGGCATAAAGCACTCTATTGGTCTTCCACTTGTATGACTGTCAACTCTATAAGCCTCAATATTTGATCATGAAAAACTATTCTACTTTACCTTATTTATGTCTATTATTTGATTCTTTGGATCATTTGTCATTTCTGTAACCCTTCTTTCCTAGCCCTTGTATCATGGAAAGATATGGAATTTACAATACAATTCAATTCCCATGAGCTTAGATATTACACAAGGTAAGATTTTAATGTTTGGTCTTCTTATGGCTTATTTGATTTAATCCTTGGGATTTTGGCAAGTTCGATGTCTTATTTAGTTCTCCTGAAGATTGGAAAAGATAAGAAATGTATGAAAATAGTACATTTAATATTTTGACCTTTTTTGGAGAAGTGTTAATGCACCCCTTACGTCAATGTAGGGCTGTAGACACCCATACATCAATACACCCCTCCTATGCTAGTGAGCCTATATAAATAGAGGGTGGAACCCAAGTCATTCTCATGTATTTTTCTTCTCTTCTTTCCTATTTTTTCTTATAATGTCCTGAATAGGCTAAAATTTCTCAGATTCTCTCCCCAAAGATTATATTCTTGTGATTATTTTGTGTATTTTTTTTCTTTATTCTTCCTATTGGTGTTATTGATCTGGTTCAAGCCTAGTATCTTGTCACTCAATTGTGGGGAAGACGCATCAATCTAGGTGATAGGGGTCTCACTAGTTTTGGACCTATGGGATATATCATATGAAATGCAATGTGATCTAGTCATAAGCTTTGAAGATGATATTAAGTGGATTTCTAAGAATACTTATATATATTGTTGTGTTTAAGAAATATAAAAGAGATTATAATACATATAATACAATTAAAACATGTGCTGCCATTGTAAGGAAGATGAGGATATTTATAATTTTATATTTTATAATTTTTATAGATTTTATAAATTTATGAATATAACAAATATAAACACACATGCATTGCAATTCCTTATTGGGACAAGAGCAATGCTTGTATTCCAATCCCTCTTTGGGATAGGTGAACCACCATATGTAAAATGCAATAAAAATGACTCTTAGTTACAACCTTGATCACCCAACATCATGCATCATTGCAACTTATGAAAAAGAAAATTAAATAAATATTTTTATTATTTTAATGTTTGCTAAATTTTTTTGATGTTTTAATGTTTAAGACATTAACGGTGAAACAAGGCAAAACCATAAGCTTTATTCACTACATAAACATTCAACTCCTCATTGACCAAATGGTTCCAGGATAGGTAAGCAAGGTAGCACTTCGACAGAGTTTAGCTACACTTGTAAAAGAGATGACTCAAAACACACATAAGATAAGAGTAGAAATTAATTTACCCAAGGGAGGAAGAGCTCTTCACACAAATTGGATGTCAAAATCTTAAATTAAAATCAAATTTAAGACTAAGATACGACCAAGCTATGTGTGAGAGATCAACTTGAGTATTTATAGTTTTTGCAATGAAATAAAGAAGGTTCTTAGCACCTAGATATCAATGGGGGATTTATCAATGTAGCCTGAGCTAATTTCAGTCTCACCATAGGTGAAGAAGATCAAATTAGGCCTATTCGAGGTACATCAGCATCCTTATGCTAATGCAAGAGGATGAACTAATGTAGAGTAGTTAATGAAACCTCTCCCAAAATCACACTTCACATGTTGAATTTGGATGAAGGCTAGAACCCAAGGGAACATGCCAGAAGGATCAAAAGACATCCAAATGAAACTATAATAGTTCTAGAGAGCTTTGAAATAGGCACACATCCTCAAAGTGTGTCATAGGAGGTAAGGATGCATCTCAGGAGACCAATAACCTTAACTAAATATGCTAGACTACAAATAGAGAGCACATTAAATACTTCCCAAATCTAGAACTTGTAATCAACATACAAATTGTCACTAGATGTCTCATCTTTCCCCCACAACTAAGTAAAACTAGTCTCATAGCTTTAAAATGCTAGACATACAATAAGAACTAGACATATGATAAGATTAATGCAAAGGAATTATAAATGTACAACATATACCATGACTATGTTACAATACAAGTCACATCACTAAGAAGTGCTAAGGGATGGTGGTAGAGAAGAAAATTGCTCTGACATGCTTGCATGGAATAGGAAGAAGATGCAAGGATGGGTCTTTGCCACATATGACTTGCATCTACACCTTCTTCCATGTCATCCATCTTTAAATCATGTTATGCTAGCTCCTCTAGCACTTATTTGGAAGATCTTTCTAGGCACATGCTTAATCCAAAGATCAAGAGTGGAATCATCTATCTTTGGATCTCTCTCTTGAGGAAGGTCTTTCATGTACAAGTATTGGATCTAGTGATTGATATTGTTCTTCTTATTCTTCAGGCTAATGGTTCTCATGTAAGACCATAAATGAAGGATTGAGATCTCTCAATCTCCTCCCAAGTAGGTCTACAAAGTTTTGAGCATAATCACCTATTTATGATAAACTATGAAAATGATAAAAATCAAGTGAGATCCCCAAGGCATTATACTACCATTGCAAAAATTATCCATAGAAATAGTGATAAGTATAAACCTTTGGGACATGAGAGAAACATAATGATAACTATGGAATCGAGGTATGCATGGGTAACTAGAAATATGGCAGAAATATTTTAAATAATCATCAAATTTATGAAGTACATATTTGAATCAGTGCATTTATCATACAACTAAATTACAAGACACCTGGGTTGAATCACATGAATAATGCAAATGGAAGGAACAAGAAGAATAAATATTTTTGAAAATCTAATGAATCCAACTAAGGATCAAACAAAATAAGCCACAAAAGAGAGCAAGAACATCTAAATGTTAAAATCTTATCTTGGATGACATTCCAAGTAATGGGGTTAGAAAAATAACAAATAAATTGAATACCCCAAGGTCAAAAAATAGGCACAAGTCATGTAAAGTAAAAAAGGATTATCATGATCAAATCTTGAAGCTTGTAGAATCAACACTCATACAAGTAAAAGATCAATCGAGTGCTTTATGCAATGAAATAATCACCATCACTAGTAGATAAGCTTGAGCTTACTCACTCACAATGCCAATCCATCAAGGATTCACAAGTGGATCCTTCCCATAACAGGCACTTGCCTTTCTTGTCCTTGTGAAACTTGTTGATGGGACACTTATGGATTTCCAAACACTAGTAAGACATTAGCATCAAATGTGAGTCCATCCCATTGGATGGCCAAATCTTATCCTCTGATTTGCCTAATCAACTTTCCAACACACACAATGATGTACACAATGTAAAGAAAAGAGATGGAGAATGAATGGTGAACAAGAGAGAGAAGATGAAAGTGCAATATCATAGAATCCCCAACCAACATTCAATGAGATCATTAAAGCATGTGAGCATGTCCTACATCTCGTGAGAGATGCACTCCTACATTCTTTCACTACTATTTGTCCACATAGTGTGGATAGACCTTTGAGTCCCCTTTCTTAGGGCAAGATCACACTTGCCACAACCAATGCCATCTAGTCATGATTATTTCATAGTCTAATAATTGATGAAACTAAACCAAGGTAACATGCTACAAATCATCTAGAAGTTAAGATCCTAGTTTGGTTTTTCTTCATCAATGTAAGCATGCAAAGTAGGCTCCCCAAATTTTGCGTTACTAAAACCCTCTCATTAATCCCTTTGACTATGCTAACTGATCTTAATCCCAATAATTACATATAGTAATAAATGGATTAAGGAAATGGGTGGAAGAAAAATTAACATTACCAAATTTTAATAAGAGAGGGACTTCTAGGTCTTCATGGCCATGGATCAAAATGAGCAAGAGATTATCTTAGATTATTACATTTTAGAAGTTAAGTGATCCAAGAAATAGGTGTAACATGAGAAATGCTTACATGGGTATTGGTTCAACCACTCATTTTGGCCTTGCTTGAGCAATTATAAAATTGGTCCATGATGGGAGAAATATCAATTTGCATGGATCAAAGAGCTTGAGGATCATATTACTCTTCCTACTACCTCTTCTTCTTCATTTTTTTTTTCCTTTTCATCTTTTCTTTTTTAAAAAATTTTTATTTATTTTATTTTATTTTCTCTCTCTCTCTCTCTTTCTTTTCATTTCATAACTTTATTTTTTTCTTTCATAAGAAAAGGATTTTTAAATGATGCATGAGAACTATGGGAATGATTAAAGTGTTGAATCACCACCTAAAGTCTTCAACTTATACAATCATAAAAATTCATTTCTCACTACATGGCACATATAGGTTTATGAGTTCACAAATCTCTTCTAACCAAGGATGTCCAAGCATGGCAAGCACATGCACCTTGGTCCAATCACAATAATTAAACCCATTATAATGGTCACAAGGATCCGCAATGGCATAGCCTTTCCTTGCCAGTGACTAAGCACTCTTCCAAGATTCTAAAGCTCACACCCTAAGATGTGGACCCATGATCCATCCATGGTTCCAATAGTAGCATCTTCAACAACTCACAATGCAAGTCCTGGCTTCCTATTGAATTTGAGCCTGGTTCACCATTGATGGATAGAGGAAAATGAGATGAATAAATTTTGGTTCATGGACATTCCATTGATAAAGGCTCCACTTTGGATCCATTTAGTACTCTCATATCATCATCAAATCTGTAACTCACTCATCGATCATTTGCTTATCAAGTGAACATTCATAAAGCACATTAATTAATTTTCCCTATACATACACAACACACTTAATAGAAATATCAAACCAAAAGAATATGAAAAGTAGAAATGATATCTCGTTCATTTAAAAAAAATACAAAAATACATACTAAACAATTAGACAAACAAAATACACATCAATCCAAAAAACTATGACTAGAAAAATAAACAAACCATACTATACCATAGAAGCCATTATGTGAAGGACTCTTCTACCATGACTAAGTTCAAGGATGGCACTTAACAAGCTTCTTGCTAAACTTGTTGTTTAGACACATACCCTCCTTGGTCCCATTTCTTAGAGGATGATAATGATGAATACAATGAACATCAATCCTCACAAATAGTTTTGATCTTCTTTCTTCTATGAAAATGCTTTCATCTATGAGGTGATAAATTTCTTGCCATGGAAGAAACATGATTATTATGATACTATAAAATAGAATATGATGATGGAAAATGAGGGGTTAGTACCTTACATTAAGAAACTAGACATGTTCTTACTATGGCTAATTCAAAATTCCCTATTGTACTGGTATAGAAGTTGTTAAACCTTGAAATTGTTTCAGTTTTAACATCACAAACCAACATTTCTATTTATTTTACTATTTATATATATATAAGATAATCAATTCCAGCAACTTAGATGGATAAGAACTAATTTCTGTCTTTAAGCTTGTTTATTACAAATAATCACAAGAGTGATAAGGATCAATATCAATGTTATCAATTCACACAAAGTCAACGATAAAGATCGATAGCTTGAGGTTCGGTGGACCAAGGCTTAGAGAACAAACCAAGATATTGATTTAGGTAGAAAAGTGTGATTTGCAACAATAATTGAGGATGATAGAATTGACGATCTACTTCAATGAACATCTAAATTGATTAATATCAAATTTTTTAATAATAATCTATTATCCAAATAATTATTTTTGTATGACATTCCTAGTTTAAATAAGAACCTCAACTTTTTATTGAGGGGAGGAGAGCTCAAGAAGAGTGTGCCAAAGAAGAGTGTGATTCTTAAATGAAATCAATAAAGCAACCAAGGAAACCAACATGAATCCAACCTCCTAGGAATACTATAAGCCTTTATAAATGTCCAAAAGCTAATTCCAAGAAAACTCAAGACAAACAAATATTATATTATTCTTCTCCTTGGGTGATGAGTGGCGAGGTACCCCTACACTCAACCATACAAATACAAGCGTGCACGTGCGATCCGGTCGAACTCCACAGACTAAATGCCTTAACGCCACAAGAAACACTCGGGGTTAATCATTCGTTGTCTTCCCAGGCTTGCTTGTAAGTGTCACGGTGTATGGTTAAGCAAGTCTGAGGTATGTGATTTTTTTGGTATTTTTCGGTTTATCTTCTATGCTATCAGAGGAAAGGGTTGAGAAACTAAGCTAACTCTAACTAATGTCCTAAGTCTAAATTAACTAGCGTCAGCATCCGTTCCCACTTACCGGATACACCCTGAACTATGCAACTGTGGCTTACCAAACGCTAATCGTTACTGGGATCACCACACGTAACGCAAGTGCTCGAAGTGGTCGTACTGAGGCACCTATTTAGCTTAAGTGTGATAAGCAGCCGATTCCTTAGCTAGCCGTACACACCCGTGGGTGCTCGTAACTAAGTCGTACTTATCACACGTTCTAGCCTAGCAATGAGTAGCCGATTCCTTGACTAGCCGTACACATTGGACTACCACTGGGATTACCAAGCGCAGAATCCTGGAATACGCTACTGGGTTACCAAGCAGCCAATGCTCGTAATCAAGTCGTACTCATGCGTTGCGTCAAGCAGCCGATTCCTTGACTAGCCGTACACGTCCGTAGATGCTCGTAATCAAGTCGTACTTGTGCACACTAGGAAAGCAGTAAATAAACAATAATATATGAAACCACGTGCTGCAAGGTTTATCCAATCAAGTTCATCTTTATTGCCATACACAACTTGGGTTCAGGTTACAAGCTACTCGAATAAAGAGCCGTTCACTCTAGGACTCCTACTGCGGGCACATGGGAAAAATTCTAACTTTGGAGTGATCAATCTACCAAAGCTTCGCTACTTCTAGCCAGGATTTGGAAATGAAGGGAGTGCTACCTCTTATTTATAGATATGGCGGCGGGACGCGATATCGCGTACGCGATATCACGTACGCGATATCGCAGGGAAAGACGCGATATCGCAGTGGCCGCGATATCGCGTACGCGATATCA
>MNCI01036336.1:2079909-2124229 GCA_015680685.1 Gnetum montanum | reverse complement strand
TCTCTTTCATGACGTCTGTGATGTCTACGTGGTGGTTCCCTATTCTCCCTACGTCCTTGCCCTTGTCCTAACTCCTCTCGACCTTCCTGTCGAGGCATTTCATCTCTTTTACCTTTACTCTCCGCGTTATGCTCATGGTGGCTGCGCCCAGATGTGGAAGGAGAGGGTGAATGATGAGATGAAGGAGAAGAAGAAGGGGATCCATCACCATGGTGATGTTTCTTGCCTTCTCTTCGGCTGCTTCGGCCCCGATCGTTGTGACGATCAACGAGTCCGTCATTAGTGTGAGTAGTTGTTCCTGCCGTGAACAGCTGGTGCTCACGGGGATCAGAGCCTGGAATATGTATCGTTGATCTAAGGCCCTGATGCCTAACCTCTTCACTAGAGTGAGGAGGAGGAACATCATTTTCTAAGAAACCCATCGTGAGGGGTTCCTCTTCTCCTATTTCACTAATGACGTGGGGAACCTTGCCCTTCAGTAGTGAATGTTGGCTCTCCTGCCTTGCATCCCGAATACGTTGGGCATTTGTGGGATGATAATCCCTTGTATCATGGTCATCCAAAACGTATTCTGCGAACAGCTCATGCATGCCAATCTGTACCAAGGCACGGAAAAGCATGTTGGGAGCAGATCGATCTGGGGGTAACACGATGTTACCTTGCATGTCTCTCCACCGCAGTTGCTCATCTTGATGGAAAACAAAGGTAAAATCCGGCACATACTCATCGGGATGAGTATATGTGACCTTAGATTGTTGAGGACATGGTTGATCTCGGTTATGCGTATGATGCTGACTTTCTCCTGTATTGTCCTTAGGTGAGTTGATTTCGTGAGAAGAAGCCATTTCTATTGGTGTGCTAACTTCACCGTTATTTATTGTTCTTGATTAACTGATTAACCCTAAGGTTCGTTTTAAGCTCACAACGATGTGAGTGATATCCCTTATGTTAAATTGGCGAAAAAACACTTAGTCCCCGGCAACGGCGCCAATGATGAGTGGCGAGGTACCCCTACACTCCACCATACGAATACGAGCGTACACGCGCGATCCGGTCGAACTCCGCAGACTAAATGCCTTAACGCCACAAGAAACACTTGGGGTTAATCGTTCGTTGTCTTCCCAGGCTTGCTTGTATGTGTCACGGTGTATGGTTAAGCAAGTCTGAGGTATGTGATTTTTTTGGTATTTTCGGCTTATCTTCTATGCTACCAGGAGAAAGGGTTGAGAAAACTAAACTAACTCTAACTAAGATCTAAGTCTAAATTAACTAGCGTCAGCATCCGTTCCCACTTGCCGGACACACCCTGAACTATGCAACTGCAGCTTACCAAACGCTAATCGTTACTGGGATCGCCACACGTAACGCAAGTGCTCGAAGTGGTCGTACTGAGGCACCTATTTAGCCTACGTGTGATAAGCAGCCGATTCCTTAGCCAGCCGTACACACCCGTGGGTGCTCGTAACTAAGTCGTACTTATCACACGATCTAGCCTAGCAATGAGCAGCCGATTCCTCAACTAGCCGTACACATTAGACCCGGGAGTTACCAAGCGCAGAATCCTGGAATACGCTACTGGGTTACCAAGCATCCAATGCTCGTAATTGAGTCGTACTCATGCATTGCGTCAAGCAGCCGATTCCTTGACTAGCCGTACACGTCCGTAGACGCTCGTAATCAAGTCGTACTTGAACGCACTAGGAAAGCAGGAAAGAAAGCAATGAAACCATGTACTGCAAGGTTTATCCAATCAAGTTCGTCTTTATTGCCGTACACAACTTGGGTTCAGGTTACAAGCTGCTCGAATAAAGAGCCGTTCACTCTAGGACTCCTACTGCGGGCACATGGGAAAAATTCTAACTCTGGAGTGATCAATCTGCCAGAGCTTCGCTACTTCTAGCTAGGATTGGGAAATGAAGGGAGTGTCGCCTCTTATTTATAGATATGGCAGCGGACCGCGATATCGCGTACGTGATATCGCAGGAGAAGACGCGATATCGCGGCTGCTGCGATATCGCGTACGTGATATCGCAGGAGAAGACGCGATATCGCGGGTGCTGCGATATCGTGGCTGCTGCGATATCACGGCACATGCAGGTCGTGTCTCATCATTGGGTATATCAAGATTCTATAATAGGAGGGGAAGAAAGACAATACAATTTTTCTACAACTTTTAATCCTCTATTTGACATTTCAACCACTATAATACAAACCATGAATTCAACTATAGGAGCAAGGTCCCAAAATTTAAATGCTACTCAAATACTCACTAATGTAACCACAATAGGAGAAACTACTCAACCTATCAGTTTGCAAACACCATCTACATCACCAACTTCTATTTCTATATCAGGCCCTATTTTGACCCCAATAGCAACCTCTACTTACATAATGGAATGATCTTCACATCATACACCTCCTCCATTCACTCTTGGTTTAATTCCTCTTTCATTTGGTAGTTGAGGTTCCAATGTTCCTGTTGGCCAACCTTACCAAGGACAAACTCTTAGAGATTTATTGAATCAAAGAACATGAATTATACCTCAAGGACCATTAGTTTTTCCACAAGTAAGAGATGTAGAAGTTAGGAATATTCATTTATTACCTATTTTTAAGGGAACAAATGATGAAGATCCAATTACTCACATCAAAGAATTTGAGACCACATTAACAATGATTAGTGGTGATAGACCTAAAATGATTACTTTTGAATCAACATTAAAGGATAAAGCTAATTTTTGGTTACAAACCCTTAGAACACAAATTAGTTCATGGGATGAATTCAAGGATGCTTTTTTTCAAAGATTTCTCTCTAATGATATATTATATTTATTAAGAAAACAAGTAATGAACTTTATGCAACACGAAGATGAAGATTATGAAAGTAATTTCAATAAATTTAAAGAATTGTGTTTGAAGAACCCAAATCATGAATTTCGAGCCCATCACCTTATTCGAATCTTTGTAGAAGGATTATTACCTTATTGTACACAGAATGTTGATTTTGCATTTGGTGGAAATATTTTGAATGTAACACTAAAATATGGTTGGAGAATTATAGATTCACTAGTAGATCAAAGTAAGAGATGGCCAAAACCCAACATTATGTAGGACATGACCCAACAAATAGAATAATTGAATAAAAAAGTAGATGAGTTAACATGATTGATAAAGAAACAAGCTCATAGAGTCCAAAGTGAAGCATGTAGCATTTGTGGTAGCCCACAACATGACTGTACAACTTGTCCAATCTTATTATATTATCATGAGGAAATGCAAGAATCAATTAAGGCTTTTCAACAGTATAAGAGCCAATCAACAATGAATTTTTCACAAAGACCACTTTACCCATAATAATATTCTCAAAATAGCTTTAGACCATTTAAGAATCCAACTAATGAACATTTGGATAAAGTCACGCAAAGCCTTACCTCCTTCATTGAAGAAGGTAGATAATTTATGAGTGAGACAAGACAAAGATTTCAAGACCAAACTAAGAATGAATTGCCATCCCAACCTGAACCATATCCTACATCCCAAGAAAGGGGAAAGGAACAATTGCATTCCAGCACTACAACGAGTGGGAAAATAGTTGATCCAATAATCCAAAAAAAGTAACATTTCGAGAAAATTGGGACACCAAAATAAGTTTGCCCTCAAATACTAAATGAGAAAGAAAGGGATCAACCAATTAGGGAAAGAGAACAACCATCATTTTCTAGACAATCAATTTTACCTCCATTTCTTAAATGGTTACAAGAATATTTTAGACCAGAAGCCCATCTTGAAAAAAATTTTAGTGAATTATATTTGCATATTCCTTTAGAACAAGTAGTAAGAGATGCACCTCTTTATGCTAAGTACTTGAGGAAACTATGCACTAGGAGAAGGAAGGAAAGGATTCCTAAATAGGTTTATTTAGTTGATAATCTTTCTCAACTTATAAATAGTCATCAAATCCCAAAATATTAAGATCCTAGAGTTCATACTATCCCAATTAAAATAAATGGACAAGTCATTAAAAATGCCCTATTGGACTTAGGAGCTAGTATCAATATCATGCCATTAGAAATGGCCAGGTCACTTACTTTAGAGGATATAAAAAGAATAAATTTGACAATTTCATTGGCTAATGGATCTAATGTAAAATCCATAGGAATAGTAGAAGATTTGACAATAGAGGTAGAGAAAGGGAAATACCCAATTGATTTTGTAGTTTTGGAAGTAAAAGATCTGGATTGTTTTCCTATCATACCAAATAGACCTTGGTCAGCAACAACTGATGTAGTGATCAATTGTAGATTAGGATAACTTCAATTATCTTTTGCTAATCTCACTTTTATGCTCAACATATATGATAAGGTGAAAGAAGACCAATTAAATAAATATTTAAAGAAGGCAAGAATTCTCTACACAACATCCACTTCGGTAATGGCACAAGATAGGGAAACCTTAATACTATATAATTTTGATGAGGGACCTCTAGACCTTTCTACAAAGGAACAACAAGATCTCCTTGACTAGCTTTTGAATTCAAGCTTAGGGAATATTGGAGAAACAATTCAACCCCCAGATAATGATTCCATGAATCTTAGAGAATTACCTAACACACTTAAGTATATTTTTCTAGCTTATAATAAACCATTAATAATAAATTTCCAATTGACTATTGAGCAAGAGGAAAAATTATTAGAAGTCTTGTGTAGAAAATTCAAAGGCATTTGCATGGAGTTATGAGGACCTTCATTAAGGAATCTCATCCAACATCTGCCAACATCACATCTACAAAGAAGACAATGTAAAACCAGTAAGAATTCCCCCAAGATGAATTAATCCAACACTCAAACATATTGTTAAGGATGAAATTTTAAAAATTTGGAAAGAAGGGATTATTTATCCAAGAGCCAATAGCAAATGTGTAAGTCCAATTGCTATAGTTCCAAACAAGCGTGGAAAATGAAGAGTCTGTGTAGATTATAGAAAATTAAATTAAACTACAAAGAAAGATCATTTTTTATTATCTTACATAGATCAAATTTTGGAAAAATTAGAAGGACATGAATTTTTTTTTTTTGGATGGATTTAGTGGTTACAATCAAGTAGCCATTGCCCCTAAAGACTATCATAAAACAACTTTCACATATCCCTATGGGACTTTTGCTTACAAATGTATGCCTTTTGGCCTCTATAATGTACCAGCCACTTTCCAAAGGGCTATGATATCAATATTTTTTAATATGTTAGAATGTTGAGGTCTTTATGGATGATTTTTTGGTTTATGGGAATACTTATGAAGAAACATTGCAACATTTAGAATGTGTTTTAAATAGATGTATAAATAACAACTTAAAAATGAGTTCAAAAAAGAGTCATTTGATGGTTACAAATAGCATAGTTTTAGAACATTTTATTTCTAAAGATGGGATAAGAATGGATGAAGAGAAACTAAAAGTAATATCTACACTTCTAGCACCAACTAATTTAAAGACTCTTCGACCTTTTCTAGGACATGCTAGAGTATTATTGATGATTTATGAAAGATTTTTCAAAAATTGCTAAACCATTATATATGCTCCTAGAGAAATATACCCCATTTGTATGGACCAATGATTATCAAGAGGCATTTCTAGAATTAAAGAAATGATTAACCACCATCCCCATATTAAATGCACCTAATTGGAATTTCCCACTTGATTTAATGTGTGATGCTAGTGACACTATAGTTGGGGCAGTTTTAGGATAATACATTGATAATAAACCATGAGTTATTTATTATGTTTCTAAAAGTCTAGACCAAGCCCAAATAAATTATATAACTTCAGAAAAAGAATTGTTATCTATTGTATATGCTTTAGAAAAATTTAGACATTATTTCATAAGCTACAAAACTAAGGTATATACTAATCATTTGGCTATTAAATTCTTAGCTACTAAGAAAATAGAAAATGCAAGGATAATGAGGTGGTGTCTATTACTCCAAGAATTTGACCTTAATATTTTAGATAAAAGAGGTTGGAAAAATGTAGTGGCATATAATGTTTCAAGATTGAAAACTAGAGATGAAAATAGAACACAAGGAATTTTTCATGATGAATTCCATGACGAATAACTCTTTTCTACAAAAAAAGGATCCTTGGTTTGCTGATATAGCAAACTATCTATCGATTATGAAAGCACATACCAATTGAAGTAAGGAAGAAAAAAATCATTCTTACAAACCATATCGAAGCACATTTGGAGTAGTATCTATCTTTATCGAATATGTAAAGATAATATAGCCAGAAGATGTGTGGCTAAGGATGAATAGCAAGAAATTTTACATATGTGCCATGCTAACATAGGAGGTGGCCATGTTGATAGTAGGCATACCACTATCAAAATCCTACAAGGTGGATTTTATTGGCCCTAATTTTTTTAAGATGCTCATAAGTATGTCCAAGAATGTGATAAATGCCAACAAATAGGAGAAATCTTAAAAAAGCAAGAAATGCCTTTAAAAATAATTCTAATAACTGAACCATTCAATGTGTGGGGTATAGACTTTTTAGGACTATTCCCAACATCTAATGGGTGTCCATATATTTTTATTTCTATAGATTATGCACTAAATGGGTTGAAGCAAAATCCACCCCAACAAATGATGTTAAGGTAGTTGTAGCATTTCTTGGAGAAAATATTTTAACACATTTTGGAATTTCACAAGCAATCATTAGTGATCAAGGAACCCATTTTGTAAATAAAATAATGGAGAAATTTCTTAAGTCATGTGGAATCCAACATAAGATAGCTACTGCCTATCATCCTCAAACCAATGGTTAAGTAGAAAATGCAAATAGAATTATCTTGAATATATTAACAAAAATTGTATGTACTAAAAAGAAGGATTGGTCAAAAAATTACATATAAATCAAGTTTAGGATATCTGCCTTATCAATTGGTTTATGGTAAGCAATGCCTATTGCCCATTAAAATTAAATATCAATCTTTACATTCAGCTCAACAATTGAATTTTGATGAAAACATAAACCATACCTCTCAAATAAATTAACTACATGAACTTGATAAAATGAGGCTACATGCTCTTGACAAACAAAAAATTACAAAAAAATGAAGAATTCACATGATAAGAATATTTTTAAGAAACATTTTTCCATAGGTGATAAAGTTCTTTTATATAATATGCATTTACGTAAATTTCTAGGTAAGTTAACAACTAGGTGGAAAGACCCCTACTTAGTTGTGTAACCCAATGCTAATGATAATGTCTTAATTTCACCTATTGATGATTCTTCAACTATATTTTTAGTCAATGGACAAAGACTTAAATCATATTATCAACATCACATTGAAGAACCTGGGGAAGATGAATTAGTAGAATTAAATAATCCAACTTATCCAAATAAAGTAAACGACAAAGATTCTTTAGACGTCCTAACTCTGGATAATACCCTTCAACCAGGCTTTCATGTAATAATGTAAATCACTAAATGAATTGTTGTCAATAACTTTTACCTTGAAAAATGTAGAGGACAATAGTATCTTCTATTGTTAGTTGGGACTTTAAAGAATTCATTAGCATCATGTCTAAAATGCAAGGGAGAAGGAGAACTCCCCCAACCTTGAGATAGATTGGTTTAAACCCAAAATCTAACTAAGGGTGAACCTTAGATTAATAAGTAAATTTCACATAATAAAATCTACTATTTTCCAATCAATTTTCTTTTAGTACAAAGCTTCATAAGTTAAGGAGGCAAAATAGCTAAGTTTAGGCTAATGCTTATTAGTGTATGGTTTCTATTAATTACTTACTTGGATAAGTAAGTTGGAAAGGGTGTGTTATATTGGGTCTAGCATCTAAGGTGGTAAAAGAATTTGGAATTTGATCAATGCCCATGTGAGAAACCCATTCAATTAAAAATGCAAAATGAATTTGGCTCCCACAAGAACCTCATGATTGAAGCTAGCCAAATATAGAAATTCTTGAAAAATAAGAAAAATAAAAAATTTTGATTAAGAAAAAAGTAATATTGAAAATAATTTTTCAAAAATAGAGAAATAAGAAAAAATGATCCCACAATAACCTTCAATCATGAGCAAAGCCACACTCTCACAAGAACCTTACAATTGGGGCAATGCTTAGAGCTCATAATTTAAAGCATCCCACAAGAACCCCCTTCTATGAGCTAAACGATTTGGGTGGAGTAGTAATCACCACTACAATAAGGATGCCATCACTTTAGAGCTAGGATATAACATGGGAAGTCAAGGATTGGCTCATCTAAAGTAAGTCTCTTAATGGATACCCTCACTTCTAATCATTTCCTTTACTTAGCTTATTTAGTTCCTTGGCTTTTGCTACTTCATACCTAAAGGACTATTGTTTTGCAGGTTTTATTTTCTATTTTCATTAATTATTCTTATTTCATTATTTTCTTTTATTCTTGCTTATTCTCTTTGTCTGGTTTATTTTGCTATTCCTCTTTTTCTTTCTTTTTGTTTCTCTTTAGATCTCTACTATGGTGGCTACTGGTGGATACTAACATTTTTTCAACCCATGGCTTTTTGTCCACTCTTCATAATACAGATATATAAAACCCATGGCAATTCTTGCTTTTGGTATATCTCTTAACCATGCCTCCTTTTTCATAAATTATTTTTTCTAATTAACCTAGGTATGCTACATACCTTAGCTTAATTAGGGGGGAGGGATAACCAATTAATAAAGGATATGATAGTAAGGTATAATCAACATGGAAGCTGATCCAAGAGAAAGTTAGGGAATGAGTTAGATGTAAGAAATGCATCTTGGATTCTTAAATCATAAGAAAGGATAAGACCTTGAGTTTATAAGACATTCTTGCATCTAATGAAGCAAACCTTGTAAGGTGATGTCAAGCCTAATCAATCCTAGCAAGGGCCTTCCTAATTGATTTATATGTGGACTCCTATCCAATAATAAGAATTTATTATCAATAAAGGAACAAGAATATGTACATATAAAGTTTTAATAATATTGATTTTCATGATTTAGAGCAAGTAGAATAAGTACAAATATTAATAAGACATCACAGTATTAATTTCTATAGAGAATAAAAAATCTAAACATAAGTTATACTGAGAGAAATTGAGGGCTTGATGTCTCACTACAACAAAAAATCACAGTATGTAGATTCGAGTGATCCAGTTCGATACGATTAAGATGTAATTCAAGTTTTCAATATAAATTTTGATTTAATTAATTTAAATTGATGTTAACATATTGATATATATTAATTAGTTTGAGTTGATTTGAACATGAGTAAATTTGAGTAGAAATTTTGCATCTAAATAGCGTGGCCTCGATGTAAATCGATATGTTTATTGGACTTATCAATTTTTATACTCTAGATTGATCAAAATTGATATGTCTAAAATTTTCCGAAATGTTTCAAATTTTCTCAGCATGATAATGATAATAATCAATATGTCTGCCACCTAAATTCATGATATATCAATCTATGTAGATGTAGATATAAAGATTGACCCAAACCATTTTGATTAATATCAAAGTTGAGATACGTATCAATGGAATTAAAATTTTTTAAAAAAATAAGGTCAATGCATAAGGCAATAGTTTTTTTTATAAAAGCCATTGCCATAACCAAAATATATCATACATATCATTGGGAACATGGCTAGTGCAACTTAGGACTCCCATCTTTGGACATTAGGATTGTGATTTCTTCTCCAGTCTTTATCATAGCACCAATTTGAGGAGCACCACAATGATTGGTGAGGTCTACTTGCCATGTGAACCCTTGCTCTTCACTCTACATCAACATGTATGAAAAATTACCATCATTTTTGGGGTTTCTCCCAAATTGTGAAAATAATGTTAAACTCATTTTCTTTGTTATTTCATTTTTGTCATTACTGTAGTTGTCTACTATAAAATGGCCAAATCCACCAGCACTGAACAACAATTACAGGTATGAGTTTAAGTGAGAAAATGACTAATAATTTTAATTTGTTAAATGTTTTAGTTTTTTTTAGGTGCCAAGGAATGAGTGATTAAAAATTACTCCATGACACCTTGAAGCTACCTACACCGAGTGGTTTAACCACACGAATACAACAATGCTACAACAACTTGAAATAGTGGGCTGCAAGACTTTCATTAGACCCCTCTCGATTAGTATATTTAGGAGGAGGTTCTAGAATTTTACCAAAACCTCAAATCCCATCTTACCAAGGTTGACCTGCCAAAGCGATGTTTGGTATCTTCCATTCAAAAAATGCAAGTGAAAATCACAACAGTAAAAATGTAGGAGTGGTTTGGACTACCAACCTAGGGGAAGAACATTATCAAGTCCAAATTATTGAAGAGATTAACAGCAGCTGGATTCAAACCCAAGGTTTGCATTTTGTGAACCTTTGGCCTAAATACTGGGTAATGGCAAGGATGATCATCACCAACATTCTTCCTTCCACAAATACTACCTATGTGCTCAACCCTGCACTCCATGTGATGAAAGCATTGAAGTATAGGAAGGAAGTAAACTTTTCTTACCTCTCAATCAAGTATCTCGTATATCATTATAATGATGATGCCCTAAAATTATGCTTTCCATTTTTTATTTTAGCAATCCTCTAGAAGTGTGGTGTCCTCAAGCTATAGATGGGAACAAAGGTGCACCTTTCCATTTTGAAGAAGAACACTTTTTCTTGTTCTTTGAAGATTTATACAAAAGTTGGATCATTTGTAAGGGAATCTCAAGAGCCTAGTTCTTCATTGGTACTATAGGCCAATGAATTTCATGGCTTCTATGATGAAATTTGATCCTATTTGCATGAGCTCCAATCCACACAGCAGGAGATCCTCCTGGTGCTTCAACAAATCAGCTCCACCATCATCACCATGGACAAGAGGGTGGCAGACATTGAAAAATATGTCCACCCTCAAATCTGTGATGATGATGAAGGGGTAGAACCCTCTCATTTTGAGGAAGACATGGAATTTGAAGCTAGCTCTAAGGTTTAATCAAAGCCTTAATACTAAATTTTATTTTTGTTATTTCATGGTTGTGTAAACATTGTGCATGGTGGATAATGAACAAGTTTAATTTTGTGTTTATATAATGGACAGTTTAGTGTTTATATTCTTTTTCTTATGTGTTGATACATGTTTTAATGTATTTCATTTTTGTGTTGAAATGATATATTAGAATATCAATAGTATAAATTAATCCCATATGCATATTACTATTTTTCATAATTTTCTTAAGTAGATATATATTAATGTTTTATTCATTTCGCCTTTGTGGCCAGGCACTAGTCATAGGCTAGTTGGGGGCTGTGTTAAACCCCAAAATTGTTTCAATTTTAACATCATAAACCAACATTTTTATTTTTTAACCATTTTTATATATCAAATATAATTAATTCCAATAGCTTAAATTGATAAGAATTGATTTCCATCTTTAAGCTTGTTTATCGCAGAAGTGATAAGAATCGATATCGATGTTATCAATTCACAGAGTCAGCAATAAAGATCGATAGCTTGAGCTTTAGTGGACCAAGGCTTAGAAAATAAACCAAGAGATCAATTTAGGTAGAAAAGGATGATTTGCAGTGATAATCGAGGATGACAGAATTAGCAATCTACTTTGATGAACATCTTAATCAATTATTATCAAATTCTTCGATAACAATCTATTATCCAAATAATTATTTTTGTATGACATTCCTAGTATAAATAAGATCCTCAAGTTTGTATTGAGGGGAGGAGAGCTCAAGAGAGAACCCACACCAAATTGAACCCTTCTTTATATTTAGTTACTAAGGAAGAGTGTTGATGCTTTGTGTTAATCAACAACTAATAAGGTACTAAGATTGTGAAGTTGTTGCATAGAGGAAACAACAAAGTAGGATCACAAATTAGGTGACACCTCCTTTGTAATCTTCCATATTTTTTAGGAATTTATTTAATTTCAATTTGGTTTAATTAGCTATGTTCATCTTTGAACTTAATATTAGAAATTAGGGTGAAGCATAGTTGATTTTACTTATGAGTGACAGTCATAAGTGTGGTGTCTTCAATTGAATTCAACTCTAATTATTGTTTGTCTTGATGATCGTTTTGACTTTTAAACCATTCATCCACAAATACGACTCATAGGTCAATCAGAAACAAGGTGACGATCTCTACAATGAAGATAATTATTAAAGTAATCTAGCACCAAATTTTACCTAGCTCGTCAAAAGTCCATGATGGTTATTGGTGGACCTACAGCCACTAAGATAGTTGTGGTGAATATGCCCACTATTGCTGGGATATTGCATGAGGTATATGATTTATGACCTACTAAGTTTCATGGTAGGAATAAGGATGACATGAGAAAGATTATTGCGATGTAGAGGGAGCACTCCATGGATTAGATTTGATCCTTTATTAACGTTGTGACGTGGCTAAATAAATGGATCACAAGGATAAGGAATTTGATCATGGTAAGGCCTCTTACTGCTTGTATTAACTTCACCAACTACTTCAATGACTTTATTTTTCAAATGCTTAAAACCTAATGTTATCTTTTGATTTAACACATCTTAAACCTTGTTAACAACATTGGCAAGGTACGCCAAAGTCTTTTTCATTCTCATGCTTTTCTTAAAAAGAGCTTTAATAGCATCAAAAGGTTGAATTTTACATTCAATATTCTTTACATTCTTCTGACATTGGGGATTTATGTTGGCTTCATCTACATTAGCATGCTTATGTCATTCATCTTGCAATTTATGTACAACATCTAATACAGTAGTAATTTAAACCACTAACCTCTGGTAAAGATCATCCATGACATACCTATCCATCCTTTCATGAGTTTATGATCTTAGTTCTTCTATCAAGTGCATTAATTGGTCACATTTGTTGAACCCATGATTTAGACATTGATTGAGCATGCAATTATACCATTCTATGGGCACCCTCAATGATTCATCGATATGTTTCCTTCCATCCTACTATCTTCTTTCTAAGCTTTAAAACTTGGATATGACAATGAAATGTGACACTGAAAGCTTCTAACATGTCTGCCTAAGAAGAGATGGAATTGGATGAAAGAGATTGATACCATGTTTTAGCACAAGTAATGAGTATGAGAGAGGGGGAAACAGAGTTTTTGCCACTCAATGTTCAACCCTTGCAACTTACAAGTGATGAAAAATATTTAAACATGGAGATAAGGATCATCATATAACTTCCCATTGAATGTGTAATGTCAACTATATCAAAATAATTAATTCCGCTTTCCTTAATTCTTTCAAATGAGATGTAAACTACTTCATGAAGTTGATCTTGGAAGGTCCATGGAAACAATGATTCATTCAAGCCATCAACACCTCCATCTAAATGAAGGTAAGAAAAGGTGGAATGATGGGCTACTTAAAAATCACCATAAGTATAGCTCATATCCTATAAACAAGGATGCATGAACCTTCTTCCCCTAGAATCATTTGTATTATAGCAATAAAAGTATCTCGAAGAAGGTCTTGTCTACTTCCTAATATGTATGTGCTTGTACTCCTTATTCACAAGCATATCATGAAACTCTTGCTTTTTATGAGTAGCATACTCTAATTGATGAGATGACATGGGTTCCTAATCTACCAAAGCCTTGATTGAACAAAGCCTCCTCAAAGGTGACACGTACAACTTCTATAGGTTCTTTGCAAAATTATTGATGAGCATCACACTATAATCCTAGTTTGTCTTGATGAAATTTTCTCACAATAGAAGGTGCTACATCATTCACTAGTTTTTCAAAAGTTATTTGGACCAATTGAGGCTTCTTCTTCAATCTATTCTTATTGCTCAATTTAGCCATGGTTGCTTCAACCTGTTATTTCCTACAAAATCAAGAAATTAAAAATGAAAAATTATACATGTATAAGTATTTCAAGATAATTTACCAAAACTTTCCTTGACAATTTATGAATGGAATATATCATACAAAATATAGTGCAATTTGATCATAAGCTTCAAAAATGATGTTGAGTGGATTGATAAGAAATATAAAAGAAATATACGTATTATTGTATTATTGTTCAAGAAATTCAAGAAATCACCATGCTTGTCGCATGAAAATAGATCATACAGATGTTCAAGAAATACAAAAGAGATTATAATACATATAATACAATTAAAACCTATGCTGCCACGATAAGGAAGATGAGAGGATATTTATAATTTTATATTTTATAATTTTTATAGATTTTAGGAAACTAAGAATAAAATAAATATAAATACACATGCATTGCAATGCCTTATGGAAAAATGTGCAATGCCCGTATTGCAATTCCTCTTAAGGATAAGCATAACACCACAAGTGAAATTCAATAAAAATGACTCTTGGTCACAACTTCGATGGCCAAACACCATATCATACAATTATGATCTCCTTAGACAAGGATGAATCATTGCAGCTTATCAAAATAATAATTAAATAAATATTTTTATTATTTTCATGTTTGATAAACATTTTTAGTGTTTTAATATTTAGGCATTAATAGTGAGACAAGGGAAAACCATAAGCTTTATTTACTACACAAACACTCGATTCTGCATCAATCAAATGAACCCTAGCTATGTAAGCAAGGTAGTACTCTAATAGAGTCTAGCTAGACTAATAACCTCAACTAAACATGCTAGGCTACAAACTTAGGACATGTGAAATACTTCCTTAATCCAAGGCTTATACTTGACATACAAATTACTACTGGACGTCTCATCACTACATATGTCTTTAATGATCCTAGTGGTTATTTAAATATTCCTACCTAAAGTTTTACTTGTCCATGCATGTCATGATTTCATTTGACAATGGTTCAATGCTTGCAATTTTATTTTTCACTTAGAGGATGGATGCTCTAGAGGGCTTTAGATCATTTATAGAAAGGATTATCATGTTCCATGACTTCAATAAATAAGAAACTTTACTATAGCACAAATTCAGTGAGATTTTTCTTAAGTTTTTGTTAATGTTTATGGTTTCTCATATGCTCAAGAGGGAAGAATTCTAGTAAAATTTTCTATACTGTTTGGAGATACTTAGTGGCTCTATCCTTATTATTGGGGATTATACTTCAATCTTATCTTGCTAATAGAAGATGAGTGAACTTTAATAACTAGCAATGCATGAAACTTTTCAAATGGTTGTTGGAGCACTTAGGCTTATGGACATCCTAATTCTAGGTTGTAAATTCATCTAAACTAATCTTAGAGTTGAGCTTGATACTATTTTTTTAAATTAGATCATTTTGTTCCATCTATAGAGTGACTCCAATGCTTTCCTATGACTATCAAAATAGTTCTATCATGTGCTACTTCTAATCATTATTCATTGGTTCTTAACATTAGCTATAAGAAATTATCCCCATTATTCGCTAGAAGATTGTATGGCATGAGGAGGATCAAGTCATAGACATTGTTAACTAAGCATAATAATCATTGATCTTAGGAGCTATCCAATTTCAAATTGCATGTAAACTTAAAAATATTAGGAAAGATAATCTCAAATGAAGGAAGAAACACCCCCTAAACTTGAAGCAATGATGTTCAACTATGCTTGAGGATATTGGAAAGGTTTAACAAGAGAGAATGAATGGTGTCCTAACAAATAAGAAGAGGAATTGAATCTAGTATATAAAATATTATGCAAATTTGGCATAGAATGCAACATATTGAAGACAATGCTGAAAATCTAAATGGATCATAAAAGGTGACACTAGTTTTCATTTTTTTTAATATTTATGCCTTAAAAACACATGCCTCTATAAGGATCCTCCAATTGAATACAGAGTAGGGTTTAATATCAAATCCAAGAATTATTTAACAAAAAAATTTAGATTTTTATGTTGATTTTAAGTAAGGGTCTGAGTACATTTGCTATATCCCATCATAAGATTTTGAGTTGTTTGACATGTAGGCCTTTAGTTGCAGAAATTCATATTCTTGATGCTTCTTCCAATGCTGTAGAAGTTAGAGACATGGTGATGTCAATGAAGAATAATAAAAGCCTAGGTGTAGATGGATTCCCAATAGTATTTTTTAAAAAAATATATTGGTCCATTGTAAAAAAATGGCATAGGAAATATGATTTATAAATTTTGGTGTAGTGATTGTATTTTGGATCAATTTAATCCTATATGGATTACTTTATTACCATAGAAAGAGCAATCCTTATATATTCATGACTACAAATTAACTAGTCTAAGCATAATACTGGATAAAATTATTTTAAATTTGTGGCCAATTGAATTGCAAAGATGTTGCTTGTAATCAACTCTCTTGAATAATGTAGTTTTGTAAAACGAAGGAATATTTTGGATTAGGTATTGTTAACCCAGGAAATTATGCATTCAGATTCTATACAGAAAAACCTAGGTATTGCAGTCAGGTTTGACATCAATAAAGCATATGATCATATTAACAAGAATTACATGGATGGAATTCTTCAAATATTTTCTTTTCCATATCACTAGTTTCACAAATTAACTCAATGTTATAAGTGCACTCATTTCTATCTTTTGTTGAATGGTGAAAGGATAGAAAATTCCCAACAAAAAATGGTTTCTATGAAGGAGATCCATTTTCATCCTTTCGTTTTGTCATGACCATGGAGGGACTAGGGGTGTTAATTCAAGATTACAAAGATAAATGACTAATAAGAGATATTTTTCTAGCTTTTGAATGCCTTGAATTTTTCCACTTCTAATTTGTTGGTAATACTTTCTTATTTATTCAAGGGGAAGAGCAATATTTAAATGGAATGGTAGAATTATTAAATGAGTTTTCAATGGGATTAAGATGAGCATTAATTTTTTAAAAAGTAAGGTTGTGTAATTTTGGGACCCACAAAATGCTTTACTTAATTTGTGTGTTAGATTACAACACCAAAAAATTACTTTTCCTACCAAATGATAATGAGATGTTAGCTTAGTGGTAGAACACTTAGTTTGGAAGCTCCATGTCATAAATTTAATTTTGATGAATAATGCTAAGTTATATAAAGTTCTAATTAGACTGTATATCTTAGGATGTGCCTATGTCTCACATATTTTGGATTCCAACACCCTCCACTTTTCCTACCAAATATCTTAGAATCCCAATCTCTACATGATGACTAGAGTTGTAATAGTGGGATGATATCTTAGGAAAATTTACAACACGTCTTCTAGAATGGAAAGCCAAACCACTTTTCCAAGTATGGAGACTTCAACTACCTCAAGAAATTTTGCATACTCTACCTTCATATGTTATGAACTACTACTAGGTTCCATGGACAATGATTCAAAAAATGCAAAAATGGAAGCATGAATTCTTATGATTAATCAATATGGATCATTCCTTGCGTATTTTGAATTAGGAGGAAAGCTATCATTTAGTTAAAGTTAGAGGACTATGTTTCTTATGGCACATCAATTATGCCCTGTTAACAAAGATTGCTTGACAATTATCTATGGACAAACCTTGGGTAATTGAGATGCATATAAAATACCTTTATGGTGGTCAATTATTCCACATTATTTTGCACATGATAGCAACCTCTACCACATGGCAAAGTTTAGAAAAAAATTAAGAAATAGTTTGCAAGTGATGAGTGGCGAGGTACCCCTACACTCAACCATACGAATACGAGCGTAACACGTGCGATCCGGTCAAACTCCACAGACTAAGTGCCTACATGCCTCATGGAACACTTAAGGTTAATTATTCGTTGTCTTCCTAGACTTACTTGTATTTTTCACGATATGGTTAAGTAAGTCCGAGGTATATGATTTTTATAGCTTTTCTGTTTTTATCTCCTAAACTGACAAGTTAAAGGGTTGGAGAGACTAATTACTAACTAACTAAGTCTAAATTAACCTAGCATCAACATCCATTCCCACTTACCATTCACACCTAGCATAAACGATATGGTTACCAAACGCTAATCGTTGCTGGGATCACCAAGCATAACACACGTGCTCAAAGCAGTCATACTGAGGCACTTAACTAGGAGAGAAGGGTTGAGAGAGATTTAATGACTAAGAAATCGATTAAGTGATAAATAGTAAAAAATAATAAATAAAATCCTATTTAGCCTATTCCATGCACTACAAGGTTTATCCAAGAAGTTCGTCTTTATTGTTGTACACAAACTTGTGTTCAGGTACAATGTTTGCTCGAATAAAGATCTATTCACTTTGGAGTTCCTACTGTAGGCACATGGAAAATATTCTATCTCTAGAGAGATCAAACTACCAGAGTTTCCCTACAGTCTAGGCCTAGATTGGAAAACAAGAGAGAGCCACCTCTTATTTATAGACTTTGCAGCGTACCACAATATCGCGTACGCGATATCGTGGGGGACGATGCGATATCGCGTCCCATCATACCCCCATGACTGAATAAAAACTCGTCCTCGAGTTCCTTACAAAATATTGGGAAGGTATGGGATTATTGACTCAAATGGAACTAATGGGTTGACATGTGAACGGATCATCATTACAAGACATGATAAAAATGGTGTTCATGACAACAAGAGTGAACACCTTATTACATTGACATCAAGCCTCATTTGGCAGCTGAGAAAGAGAGAGAGAGAGAGAGAGAGAGAGAAGTGTTGATGTTGCCAACGCCAAGATTGCACCTTTCGTTGTCCATCTGTAAGCACGCTATCAATCTTGCTCCTTGCATAGTTGCTTCAGCACTGCTCCATTCCAAGTGTTCCTTCTAGATCCAATCCGTTGTATTATGATTGCCATTTGCACACACAACACAATCTTATATTAGCAAGGGTAAATTAATTTCAATGTAGTTGATACCTTGCTTCGATGTGGCTAGGTTGTGGTATGGCTGACTGTGGATCTAGAGATATAATATTGGTGACTACCGAAGGTGTAGGGGTTAGGAGAAAATTGAAAAAATTGGGCCTTGTACTCCCATGACTAATCACGAACCTCCGATAGCGAGAGAATGGAAAAAGAAAAGGAATAAAAAAGATGAAGAAAAAGAGACAATGATAACGTCGATGAAATGGATGTCAAGATGGAAATGAACAAAATAAAATAGATTACAAAAATTTTAGGAAAAAGAATTTAATTGGTGCTCCAAATAGAAATGTCAGTGGGTCCTCCCCAAAGCAGGCTCTTGCCCTTAATGCCTTGACAAACCCACATTCAAAGAATCCGTAGGCCCTGGGAATGTCATTTGGAATAAGAGTTAAAGTCTTAACCGCAAGATAACACCAAAAACAAAACAATGCATCAACCAAAATATATACACTAATGAAATAACCGGAAATGAGGTGAACAATGGAGAGAAGGATGGAGAGAAAAGAATGGAATGGAGTCCCAAGAACAAAGTGGTGTACAGCCCCTTGTGTAGTTTATGATTAATGTGACTTAGGAGATCCCATTCTAAGTCTGGCCTCAAACAAACCACTTCCAGTGACTTTGCATTAATACATTTGGCCAATCCATCCTCTTGAAGTAACAAGAATGCCTTCACTCAAGAGCCACCACCATTTTGACGAAACGAGGAGAGAATGGGAAGCGAGAAGGGCCTTAGTTAGAGGGAACATTTTTATCTCAGTTTCATAACCAGTGCTTGTAGCCCAAGGAATTATTTTGTCTAATGGGTGTGCTTTGAATTCTCACTTTCTTACTTTTTTTCTTTTCACTTATTTCTTTTTTTTATGTGTTTATACATGAGAACCACACCATGAAAAGACTTTGTTATTTTTATTTGCTCAGCTTCCCAATGATTGGGTAACATCGAAATGGTAAGAAAACATCCAAGCACCCAAGAGAATGGCCAACACAAATGCATCAAGTTCCCTTGAAGGCACACCCTTTTCAATCCTTGAGTCCTTCCTTAGTTTGAGAAATGCCCAATCACCGATTCGTTATAGTTCTTATTATGAAAGGGACTGTACATTTCCAGGCCAAGAGAGACCATAGAAACTTGTGGATGAATGGATGAAGTGGACTCAATGCTTGCCATATCAAAAGAACCATACCTTAGTATCAACATCATGACTTAAAGGTAAAAACCAAACATTAGCAACTAGTAGAAAATAGTTCATACCATCATGAAGAACACTTATTAGGTGACAAACTTATAGGGTGCATAACACATACACACACACACAATGAAAAAGTATAACGATGATGTAAAACAAAAACAAGAAAAGTTAAAGAAATTTGTAAAACAAAAACGTTGTAAAACAAAAACTTAAAAAGAACTAAGGGCCCCAAATGATTAGCATAGGTGGCCATCTCCCCCACGACTGAATGAAAAGGGAGAGATCCAAAATAATGAGCACCTATTTGAATTTCTAAGAAGTGTCCAACTTCTCCCAACTGATGTTCTTAGATTAAGGGGTGGAAGTCAGCGACGCTCATATGATAATGTATCTATGCCTTCGTTATGAGCATGAGTTGTTTTCTTAGTTCATTCCATGCATATTTGTCAGTTGCTCTTTCAACTAGTTGTCAACCATGGGGTGTCTACTACTTGTTGTGTGGTTGCTACATACAAGCATCTTTGTTGTAGAGTTTCAAGGGCACACCTATTGCATGGAGGAGATGTTATGCATTCTCCCATGTCATCACCTGATGAATCACTATATGTGATGCATGGAACTTTCCTCTTCTCGATCTTTCCATAAATGTTTACCTTAGATATTTCCAAGGAAAGATCACGAATTCCTAAGCATGTATCTACTGTGCTTAGCCATGTCCTTCCCATTATAATTGGGAAGTCCCCTTTGTTGTTGTTAACTTATATCACCAGGAAGTCAACTGGGTAGGACCAACCACACACAGTGGTAACAATGTCCTCCACCAATCCCATGGGAATGGTGATGGACTAGTCTGCCAGCTCTAGTTGAATATTGCTCTTCTTAAGTTGGGGCAGGTTTCAGGCTTGATACATTTCTCATGAGATTAGGTTGACCCCGGAACCTGAGTCAAGAAGAGCCCTATGTGGTTCATTCCCAGTGACTTGGAGGTAGATTAAGGGACTCCCAGGGTCAGATAGTTTCCTGGGAAGGTGGCCTACCTTGATCCAGTCGATTAAGGTATGTGTTAACATAACCGTATGCGTTAAGCTCTGTTGTTGGACTGAAGGGAGCACCAAAGCCTTAATTGTTGGAGAGGCATGCACAGACTCAACTGCTTGTTGTTGTAAGATCTTGTCTGGGCTTTTGGTTCTGAAGAAAGGTCTTCTCTTTTTACGGTTGTCAAAACCAACAGTGGGTTGAATGGTTACGGCTCTCGTAGCATTTCGTTGCTGCGGTTGAGTAGGGAGTTCCCCTTGCATTGTTGAAGCAGGAGGTATGGGAACTACTGGTGGAAGAGGTGTGGATGGATTAGGAGGATGGTATGGGTACAGGGCATCTCCTGGAGGAGAAGGAGTCCTTCTAAAGTACTCCTGAACTTGGTAGTGACGTTGAGGAGTTGTGTGACCCATGGAGTTACTTGGAGAAATCGGCTACTGCAGGTAGTAACCATATGAATCAGGCTACCGGTAAGGGTATTGATGTTTCGGTGGTGGCATCCCCCATGACTATGGATATTGTCATTGCTGATGTTGTTCGATGGGTTGTGGTGGAGTTCCACTTGGATAGTACATCAACGATTGGTGGAGCTGTCTTGGGTTACTTTGGGGATAAGGTAACCTATGGGGTGTCTATCGTCTGTTGAATCTCGGGTTAAGTGCATACACCCCAGACTCTTGTAGATGTGAGATGATTGGACAACATCCCTTAGGATGGTCATATTGGCAGATCTCACATCCACCGTCATCGTCTATGTCTAAGTCCACAACCTCATCGAAGATAGTTATTTTCTCCTTACCCTTGTCACGTGCAGGGCCGGAATCTCTCCGCTTTTTCTTGTCTTTGTCACTACTTCATTCCTCTTTAAAATCCTCTACAATCTTTAGGACAGTTTCAATTTTACTATCTAAGGAGCTCCATACTTCATCTACCTTAGCCGCTACTTCCATTGTTAGTTTTTGAAGTGGCAAGGTTTTTCTATTCACCAACTCTTCGAGTGGTGACTCATCCTCTTCATCACAAAATCTCACTCCCTTCTTTCGAAGAGAGGGATCACGATTATATTCTTCCACACTCTCTCTTTTTTGTAGCTCCCCTTCTTCTTTGGCTACTTGTTCCAACAATCGATGAATCTCATGGGATCTAAGTTCTGATAGTCTCCCTTGGGCATAGGTCCCAAGGGTTCTCCTAGTTTCATACCTTAGCCCATCTACGAGATGGCGTAGTTGATCCCATTGTGCGTAACCATGGCCTGGGCAATGATGTAACAATGCATAGTAGCGGCCCATGGTAGCATCCAAGGATTCATGAATACCTTGCTTCCATCCTTGGATTTGCTTACACAAATTAGACACTCTGGAGTACATCTGATATTCATCGTTGAAGAGTTCTAACATCGTACTCCACCTCCTAATGGTTTCTGGTTCTAAGGACCGATACCAACTCTCTGCTTCCTTGATGAGTGTCCTGGGAAACAAATTTAGTTTTTGCCACTCATTTTCTATGTTTTGCAAGGTACATGCATCGTGGAATGCCTGTAAATGATTTTTTGGATCTGTGTTGTATCCCCCTTCGAAGTGTGGGATGTTGTTCATGTCTAAGCGCTTGATCCGGATATCTTTTTTATGCCTTGTTGGGATTCTCACTGCTTCCGTTATATCTAGCATGCTTTGGGTGGCAAGTAGGGGTGTCATGATCATCTCTTTCATGATGTCTCTGATGTCTACATTGTTCCCTACTTTCTCTTCGTTCATGCCTTGATTCCCTAGACTGCCCTCATCCTCTCTCTCGACTCTCTCGTCGAGGTCTCTCATTTCCCTTACCTTTATCCTCTTCGTTATGCTCTCGATGGCTGTGCCCTGATGTGGAAGAAGAGGGTGAATGATGTGATGAAGGCGAAGAAGAAGGAGAACCATCACCATGACGATGTTTCTTACCTTCTCTTCTATGGCTTCGACCCTAATAGTGGTGACGATATGAGTGCCCGTCCTTGTCATGTGTTGTTGTTCCCTCAATGAATAGCTGGTGTTCATGGGGATCAGAACCAGGGTTGTGTATCATGGAGCATAGGTTTTGATACCCCACCTCCTCACTATTGTTAGAAGGGGGAACATCTTTCGATAGAGAACTCGTTATAAGTGGTTCACCATCTCCAGTTTCACTTAGGACGTGCGGGACCTCTTTTCCCTTCAATAGTGTATGTTGACTCTCCTACCTTGAGTCCCTCATGCATTGTGCAACTATAGGATAGTAATCCCTTGTGTCAAAATCACCTATAATGTATTCATCATAAAGTTGAGTCATGCCAATCTGTGTCAAGGCACGAAGGAGCATGTTGGGGACTGCACGATCTGGAGGTAACACTATGTTACATTGCAAGTCTCTCCAGCGCATCTATTCATCTTGATGGAGGATAAAAATAAAACTGGGTATGTACTCATCGGGATGAGTATATGTCACCCTATATTGTTGAGGAACTAGTGGATTTAGGTTATGTGTTTTTGATTGCCGATTGTTCTTTGTATGATCCCTAGGTGGTGAATTGCTCTTGTGAGAAGAAGAAGAAGACATTATGTCTTATCGGTCTACTATTTAACCATTATATAAATTTTTGTTTAATTAACCCTAAGGTTTTTTTAAGCTCCCAACAATGTGAGTGATCTCCTATGTTCTACTTAGCGCACAAACACTTAGTCCCCAGCAACGGCACCAATGATGAGTGGTGAGGTACCCCTACACTCAACCATATGAATACGAGCATAACACGCATGATCCGATCGAACTCCACAAACTAAGTGCCTACACGCCTCATGGAACACTTAAGGTTAATTATTCGTTGTCTTCCCAGACTTACTTGTATTTGTCACGGTATGGTTAAGTAAGTTTGAGGTACATGATTTTTATAGCTTTTCTGTTTTTATCTCCTAAGCTGACAAGGTAAAGGGTTGGAGAGACTAATTACTAACTTTAACTAACTAACTAAGTCTAAATTAACCTAGCATCAGCATCCATTCCCACTTACCGTTCACACCCTGAACCAATGCAACCTTGGTTACCAAACGCTAATCGTTGCTGGGATCACCAAGCATAACACACGTGCTCGAAGCGGTCGTACTGAGGCACTTAACCAAGAGAGAAGGGTTGAGAGAGATTTAATGACTAAGAAAGAAATTAAATGATAAATAGTAAATAACAATAAATAAAATCGTATTTAGCCTATTCCATGCACTGCAAGGTTTATCCCAGAAGTTCATCTTTATTGCCGTACACAAACTTGTGTTCAGGTACAATGTTTGCTCAAATAAAGATCCGTTCACTTTCGAGTTCCTACTGTAGGCACATGGGAAATATTCTATCTCTGGAGAGATCAAACTGCCAGAGTTTCCCTACGGTCTAGGCCTAGATTGGAAAACAAGGAAGAGCCGCCTCTTATTTATAGACTTTGCGGCGCACAGCGATATCGCGTACGCGATATCGTAGGGGATGCAATATCGCGGCCCATGCGATATCGCATCCCATCAGTAAGTTACACTACTATAGCATATTAAAGATCAGTCAAGGATTTATTTATTAGGACAATGAACTTCTCTTCTAGTTACCTATAAGATATCACTCTCTTACAAATCATGAAATCCAACATTATATTTATAAGCTATCTTGTTATATAAAAAGGAGGATAAATATAATTTGAACAAATATCAAATGATCATTGTAAGTAATATTTTTGCTAAGTTATTAGACATTTTGCTAAAAAGGAGAATTAGTTCTTAGGCTAAAAGTCATAAGGTTAGGACAAGGTGTTAAGTAGGTTTTAGATAAAATCACTCCACTATTGATCACTTAGTTACTCGTAGACACTACATGGAGTTTCAAAAAATATCTACTAAAAAACTTTTATTTTTTTATTGATTTAACAAAAGCATATGATTTAGTGATCCATACAAAACTATGGTTGTGCTTACATAAAATCAATCTTCCTTAAGATTTGATTTGAACAACTCAAAGATTGTATGAGGAAGTGATTACTAAAATTATAGACAACAATTCAAGAATAAATTTCAATTCTAGAGGAAAATTGGATTTAAGGAATATTATCCACTTTCTTCAACTCTCTTTGGTATATTTATTGATGAAATGTAGTAGTTGTACAATGGGCAAGATATTCATATGATAAAATTTGGATCCCAAGTAGTGAATCTTATTTTATATGTAGATGATGCTACTTTAATCTCCACTATTACCGAAGGTATGCAAAATATGTTGCAAATTTTTAAAAATTAGTCATTCATCTTATCTTTAACTAAATATAGATAAAACTAAAGTGATGATTTAGAGTATAAGAAATACCTATTATAACTTCCATTTTGGAGGTACCAATGTGCAAATAGTAGATTCTTTTAAATATTTAGACCTTATTTATATGAATAATTACATGTGAGGGAAGTGCATCAAAGAAAAAATTGTAGGAGGTTTCAAGGCTCTATACACTTTCAAAAATAAATGCAAGGATTTAGCACTCTAGGCTTGGAAGGCCAGAAAACAAATTTTTAGACTTTCATCTATCCTACTAAATTTGTATGTATGTGTTATTTGGAAACCTAGATTAGTGCTAAACTTTGAAAAGATATTAAAATAATGTAAAAAAATTTTCTTCTCAATGAGTTAAAGATGAAGATGAAAAAAATTTAATTAGTGTTATTATGTGAGTGTGATTTATTACCTTTAGAGGAAGAAGTCTTGTGCTAATTCATGACATACATTCATAGCTTGCATATCTCAAGTAGAAAAATTTCTCTAAAGCAGTTCTTGAGGATTCAAAAGACCATGGTTAAGAAAATGGAATATCTCTTAGGAGGATGTTTATGGGATCAAATTATTGAGAAAATGGAATATCTCTTAGAAGGATGTGTAGCAAAATCTGAAGCATATTCACCAACTAGTCAAGTAGAAGGTTTTAACGTAGATATGGTTTAATGTAAAAGGTAACAAACAATTTTATTTATACCACATTAGATCCAATAAATTAGATGTGGATGCTCACTATCTCTTAGGTGTTATTCCAATCAAGTATCAAAAGCCTTTTAGCAAGCTTTGATTAAGTTCTCATCATCTTAGAATTAAAAGTGGAAGATGGATTCAACTCCCTCAAGAAGAGTGTATTTGTATGTTGTATAGTTAGGAGCCCTTGAAGATAAGTTACATGTCTTTCTTTCTTATGTTGTGATCACCCATTTGAGACATTGTTATAATGTTACAACAAAAAACTTGTATGATTTATTTTTGATGCCTCCATTGGTATTCAGTCAATTTGTAGAGTCTATCTTTATTTTTCATAAAATGTAATATCTATCTAATAGATCCTATGGATCTTTGAATGTAATAAATCTTCATTGCATTTCATATTTATTATTAGTAGAAGAATTATCTAACATTATGCCATCATGCATGGCGCATTACCTATAAAAGAAATATTATTTCGTAGAGCTATAAGCCATGATAATAAATGTATTTGATATCATGCTAAGGCAAAATATCTTGATCATGCATTGTTTAGTTCTTTGCATACTCAAGACTTCTGGCACTACTTTTACTGCTTCTATAGACTTCTAATCTGCATGATAGCTGCACTAAATTTGTACTTATTAATTAGCCCTCTACACTACTCTTCACCTTAACACAACATTGATACTTAACCACTATCAGATCTAGACATCCATCAAAGGCCTAAGCCTATTAGCTATGATGGGGTTATTTTCTGTAGAAGCATTTATGTTTTTCTCTTGATTTGATCCTAGTGATTTTTGTATTCTTACCTACCTCAATTTCATTTTTTGCTTTGAGTTATAGAAGCATGATTTATCTAATTTGCTACAATTTTCAAATTTTTTTTCATGGTTGGTGTCCTAGACATAATAGATTCAGGTTTGCTTTTTCTTCTTAAAAAAGGCACATTGGAGCAGAAGGGGGATAGGAGGATTAAACCTTAATTTAAAGTTTCCATGCTAAGGCTCTTACCACTAAGCTAAAACCTCATTGTAAATATGTGAATAAAAATAAAAATAAATTACCATCATCAATCATTATTGAATTTAGAACAATAAGATGTTAGTCTACTAGTACAACTCTTGATTTGGAAACATCAAGTTATAGGTTTAATTTTGGTAAAAAATGTTAAGTTATAAAGTTATGATTTAACTATATGTCTTGGGGGTAAATATTGTTAACCAAAAAAAGCTTAGTGATAAGAGTCTCACCTTGGTAACCCTAAGACATAGGTCTAATTCCATTGGATAGCACTAAGTTATAAATTAAAAAAAAAAAGTAAAAAGAATTATGAAAGTGGTCTCATAGATGCAATGGATCATAGTGACATAAGCAAAAAGTTTTAGTTTTAGTTTCATAATTATTCTAATGCATCATGTTGAATATATTTATTAGGATGTAGATATAGTCTAATTATTTTGATTATTTATTATATTTATTTTTTTAAGGTTAGATACCATTCCTTCTATTTCCATACCCCCTAAATTTTCAATTGTTTTCACAACTACCAAAAATAACTAAGAATTGAAGTTGGTAATATTATAGTATATTTCTTAGCATACCCTACATTATTATTGAACTTACAACTTCACATCATTTTGGTAAGAAGCCAACTACTAGCCCCATCTAAGAGAGACATTCTCAGTCATGATAAAATAATTTTATCATATTTTTTTTCTATCATCATAATAGTTAAAGAGGGGCTTTATGTTTGAGAGGTCAATTACCAAATTGGTGGACTTTTTCATAGTAAATAAATAATTATTATCATAATGTTGGAATAAGAGATGAACTTTTCATGGGAATTATTATTTTAGTTAGAAGTTTTGCCAAGAGGCCAACTACTTTGTAACATGGACTTTGTCCTTGGAAAATTAATTCTTAGTGAATTAATTTGAGGTTATTTAATTTGAAAAATATAAAATATTCTCTCAAAAAAATAGTAGATATATATCATAAATATATAGCTAAACTAGTTGATGAGACATGATATGTCGGGTAGCTTTGCTAATGCATCCCCATTGACGAAGCCTTAGTGACACATCCCCGTCGATGCATCTTAGAAACGTTAGCGCATATGTGTGAATGAAAATGTGTAGATGTATTAATGGGTAACACATCTTAGATGTGTTGACATAGCCCCATTAACGCATCCTAATCAATGCAGCTAAATGCGTTAATGCATCTCCATCAATGCAATGCCTATATTTGCTTATAAATATGCAAGCACCTATTATGTATTTGACACCTATTGGTCATTCTAGGAGCTAGACTCTATAGTTTTATTTTGTAATCTTAGAAAATAATTAGTGAGTGCCCGTAGTGTGAATTTGAGTCAATTGTACAACATCTTATTCGAGTGGCATTGTACCTGGACACATTCCATAAACAGTAATAAGATCGAGATTGATTCATATTCATTGTAGCACTTTGACTTAGAATAGATTTACTCCCAATGCAATTTACTTTTCATGTACTTAGTTAATATTTACATTTCCATGCACGTTAATGAATTAGCAGAAGGAGTGCAACCAATTTCAAGCATAAACACATATTTGCTTGGTAATGGCAACAACGTTATTGCTTGGTTCACCAAGTAGCATAACACTTGGTAATCCCAGTAGTGGGTACATGAGTTCAGGATGTGTATGGCATTGTGAAAATGAACACTCATTGTCCTTAGGCTAACTTAAATTTTATTGTTAATTAGATTAAATATTTAATTTCTATATTATTTTTAAGGTTAGTTTAAGGCCCCAACAACATCATAATTATATGCTCACTTTGGACTAAACCATACGTAACAAAACTACCACTAGTCTAAGTGAGAAGACAATGACCTACAATCAATGCTTAACAATCTAAATACCACACTAGTCCGATCTGCAAAATTCAACCAGATTGCAAGTGAACGCTTGTGATTCATATGGTTGGGCGTACGGAATACCCATCGCTCATCATTGGCATCACTATTGGGGATGGTGCTAGTGATCTAGATTAGTTACCTTATAAACAATCATTATTCAAGTATTAACAATTTATCTTTTTAAAAATATTAATATTTTAAGTCACACACATTATTAATTAAAAATATGTCTCCTTCACATAAAGCTGATAATCCATCACATGATGAGAACACTGGCAGAAGAAATGATAGGATTTATATTGAAGAGAATTGGAGTGAATCACTAAATGTAGGGGTCTCATATGCTCATTTAGACCCTTACTACATTCAAAGACTACATACAACTAATGCAGGTAATCCTAGATGGGATAAAACAAGTCCTAGAATAAGGAGGGCCTCAAGGATTCATCTTTATCATACATGTCATGGTGATAATTTCTATTTCTATTATCTAATAGTGATGTTCTTGTCTATGCTCACTTTGATGTCTTTCATATTGTCTTTAATTTCTATTTCTATCTTCATCTTGACCCCTTAGTGGATCTCTATCTTCATACCTCTACTCACCTTTGTCAAAACTAAATGTCAAAGATGAAGAGGAAGATGATGAACTAGGAGAATCACCATGGCTTTTATATCTTCCCCTATGGCCCCTTGATTTATCTCTTCTAGTTTTGGAGGAGGTCCTAGGACTTGAGGCCCTTCTTATTCTAAGACTTATTCCATCCCCTCCAAGGTTTTCTACATTAATTGAACATAGTCTTTGAATGTGGTGAGGATCTAAATGAGCATATGAGATCCCTGTGTTTAGTGATTCACTCCAATTCTCTTCGATACAGATCATATCATTTCTCCTACCAATTTTCTCATCATGTGATGGATTATCAACTTTATGTGAAGGAGACATGTTTTTTAATTAATAATGTATGTGACTTAAAATATTAATATTTTCTAGAAGATAAATCATTAATGCTTGAACAATGATCATTTATAATGTAACTAATCTAGATCACTAGCACCATCCTAGGAAATGGCATTAATGATGAGCAACAAGTAGTCCCTACGCCCAACCATATGAATCATAAGCGTTCACATGTAATCTAGTTGAATTCTGTGGATGGAACTAGTGTGGCAGCTAGATTGTTAAGCATTAATCACAAGTTGTTGTCTTCTCACTTGGACTAGTGGTAGTTTTGTCACATATGGTTTACTCCAAAGTGTTGCATATGACTATGATGTTGTTGGGGTCTTAAAGTAACCTTAACAATAATATAGAAATTAATTATTTAATTTAATTAATAACAAGAAGATAAATTCTAAACTAGCTTAAGGGTGATGAGTGTTCATTCTCATCTTACCGTACAGGTCCTAAACTCACGTACCCACTACTAGGATTACCAGGTGTTATGCTACTGGGTGAACCAAGCAATAACGTTGCTAAGATTACTAAGCAAATATGCATTTATGCTTGAAACTAGTCGCTCTCATTCCACCAGTTCATTAATGTACATGGAAATGTAAATATTAACTAAGTACATGAAAAGTAAATTGCATTGAAATTAAACCTAATCTAAGTTAAAGTGCTACAATGAATATGAATTAGTCTCTATCTTATTGCCATTCATGGAATGTGTCCAAGTACAATGTCACTCAAATAAGATGCGATAGAACTAACTCAAATTCACACAATGGGCATTCGTTGACTATTTGCTAAGATCACGAAATAAAACTACAAGAGTCTAGCCACTAGAATGACCAAAAGGTGCCAAATGCATAGGTTCTGCTCACATATTTATAGGCAAATACAAGCATTATGTTAATGGAGATGCATTAACGCATTTAGCTGCATTGACGAGGATCTATCAATGGGGCTGCGTTAATGCATCTAAGATGTGTTGCCCACTAATGCATCTATGCATTTTCATCCACACATATGTGTTGATGCAGCTAAGATGTGTCGATAAAGCTGCCTGATATATCGCATCTCATCATACTCCCATGACTGACTAAAAACTCATCCTCAAGTTATATATAAATAGATGAAGTTTCATTACAAAAATTGTGGGATGATCAATACTAGATTGACTATCATTGCAAAATTAGAATGTTGCATTACAAAATTTTATTTGAGTGGATGTATTAAAAAATGATGAAAAGACTAGATAGATATCAATTTGTAAAATTACAGAGGTCTTCAAAAATCGGCTAAAGATGAATCTTCTTGTTATTGCTAGCAATGGCAAACCTTCAACCTTGATTGTTATGTTACTACGTCTCTTCTATGCAAACCATTTTTAAGGGGTGGACTAAAATTTCTCCTCATCATCCTATGGGTCTAGCAAACATGTGATGTTTAAGCTTTAATCCCTGTATGTGCTACTATTTTTTCATGGGCATATCCTCTATTCTTCTCCTCTTGGCTTTGTTTCCTTTAATTTTCACAAGACCTTCAACCTCAAGGATTCTGATTAGCATCATTTGAAATCACCAAAGGATCAACATTAATTTTGATAATTTTTCATTAATGCTTAACCCTTTCTAAATCCTTAGTTAGCTCAAAATTTGAAAAAATTTTAGCATGTAAGCTTAAGATGATTTCATAATAATGTTTTCCAAGGCTCTAAGATAACTAAAGTCATCAAGTTATTTAAGTTATTTTGATTATTTTTAATATTAGTTATCATAATGTTTGAAAATGAGGTGTTAGAAAAATTTCAAAAAGTACATCCTTAACCCCCCACCCATGATAAATGAGCTTAACTCCGAAAGCGCACATGTTTTCAAATAATTAAAATGAAAGGTCTAGTTCACAAGATGGACAAGAAACTTTGAATTTAGAGGAAATTTCAATATAAAAGCATTAAAGATAACTTAAATTAAGGAGAAGTTGATTACAAAATCATTCATAAATTCAAAGAAGTAATCAATAATGTTCTTGAAGATGTGAGGTTTGGTTTAGAGCCATTATCAACAAAATTTATGCAAGTGGATCCTCTCCAAAGCAGGATCTTGCCATAACGCCCTTAAATAACCACTTCTATAGATGTTCATGGACACCTTAGAAGTTAAATGTAGATCATGTCTTTATTCCAAATAATACACAACTACATTAGTTAGGATCTTTCACTATACTATACAAAATCATTAGGCTCATAATTGCATGCAACAATTAGATGAATAATGGGATGAGAAGGGATTGCAGAGAGTGGGATGTAAGGTACTTAACCATGTTCACAATAGGTTATTATGTCAATTGTGATTAAAATGACCATCATACCTATCCATCCAAGTTTATACCATTAATAGTGACCTCACATTGGTGTGTTCCTTCCTACCTACCATCATGAGTTCATAGCAACCACAAAGAACAAACATCACTCCAAGAAGAGAAGAAAGGAGAAGAAAGAAAAAGGGGCCTTAGTTAGAGGGGTGCCTTCAGGCATGGGTAACATGTCTTTCTAGCCCCATAACTAGTACTTGTAGCCCATTATTATGTCTAAGGGGTGTGCTTTGAATTCCCATTGTTGTTTTTTTTTCTTTTTCTCTCTTTTTTTTCTTTGCTCTTTTCTTTCTTTCTTTATTATCCTTTTTCCTTTTTTTTTCATGGAAACTACACCATGCAAAGACATGCTTCCCATTTATTGGTTGACAATAGGAGTGATGGTACATTCCATGAGGAGTCATAGAAAACAAGAAGGAAGTCAAGAAGAGAATCCAACAAATCCCCTCGAGGTCACACCCTTGTCATTCCCACTTAGTCTTTCCCTCTTTCTTCAAGGCACAATGATCAGTAGTTAATTTTAGTTTCATGTAAGAAGAATCATATTATTTTCATGAAAAAAGACCTTTTATTTAAAGAACTGGAGGGATACATTATGTGGTCTAACTACTTTACATAATTATTTATCCAATCATCTTGATAGCATATGACAAATATCCAACACATGATGTTGACATTTGCATCATGATTGGTAATATTTTTATTAATAGAGACATAGTAGACATTCATAAAATATAAAGGAAATAACTCAATAAAAGAGAAAATTATAAAGAAAAGAAAAATAACAAGAAATGGAAAACATATTAAGAATTAAATTTTTTTTGAAGAAATATAAAAAGGATAAAACATTGTAAAACAAAAAAGTGAAAATGCACTTATTAGTTCTTGATTCAAGATGGAGCATCTCCCCCATGATTAAACTCATTGGTAAGCACTTGGAAAATGGACCACACATTTCCTAGGTTATATACCATAACTTTTTCATTTATCATCTTTACTAATTTAATTTTTCACTTGGTAGCACATTTAACAATGATGATAATCAAATTTTAATCATTTTGGAGATATATCTTTAGCTAGACTAGAAAACGTTTTCTTTTTCAAGGGGTCTAAACATGTTTCCTTGTTTGTTTTCTATTTTAGTTCTTATGTCTCCTTGTTTAACATCTTCTTTTCGTGTATAGTCAGAGTGTAAGATGTTATTCTCTAAGTTCTCTATTTGGTTCATTTTCTTAGGACAAGAACTAATAAGTGGGTTGGATGCTTCCATGCATCTTTTAAAGGATTTTTTATTTTCATTTTCAAGCCACTGGGTATCTTTCGGTTTAGTGGCTATTGTGTAGACTTGGTTTTGCATACACACTTGCTCCTTAAGTTTGTTATGGGTTGGTATAGGGATCATGTTAACACTTTGAACTTTTGGCCTAGAATTGTGCCCTTTATCATTATTAGTAATGCATGGAATTTTTTGTCTCTTCACAATGATAGGTTCATCTTTTATGGTTTGTGTTGAAGTGATAATGGTTGTTTGCTTTTACGTAGGATTAGGAGACATTATTTTTGTGAGGATGGGGGTTGCATCAGATTGTCCTTATGCTAGTTTTGATGAGCTAGTAGGTCTACTAGTTTTATTCACATGTGTGAGAACTATCATAAAGAAAGGATTTTTCCAAGACTTTTGTTGAGATCTACTAACATTTTCATTTACTTGTATGTTCAAAACATAAGTGACATTCTTCATTTTATGTTGTGAATGAGAATTATAGCCTCCCCCAAATTTGGGAATGTTATTCATATCAAGTCATTTGATGTAGCTTTCCCTTTGATGCCTATGGGGTATTCTAACTGCCTCCTTGATTTGTATCATGCTCCTAGTAGTTAACAAGGGTTCATCTTTATCAAACATGTCATGGTGATAATCTCTATTTCTATTTGTCTAATAGTGATTGTCTCGTTTATGATCACTTTGATGTCTTTCATCTTATCTTTCATTTCTATTTATATCTTCATCTAGATCCCTTAGTGGAGCTCTATCTCCATACCTTTGCTCACCTTTGTCAAAACTAGACATTGAAGATGAAGAGAAAGATGATGAACTAGGAGGATCACCATGGCTTCTATATCTTCCCCTATGGTCCCTTGATTTATCTCTTCTAAGATTGGAGAAGGTCATAAGCCTTGAGGCCCTCCTTATTTTAGGACTTATTCCATCCCCTCTAGGGTTGTTTGCATTAGTTGAACGTAGTCTTTAAATGTAGCAAGGGTCTAAATGAGCATATGAGACCCCTGCATTTAGTGATTCACTCCAATTCTCTTTAATATAGATCCTATTATTTCTCCTATCAATGTTCTCATCAAGTGATGGATTATCAACTCTATGTGAAGGAGACATGTTTTTAATTAATAATGTGTGTGACTTAAAATATTACTATTTTCTAAAAGATAAATCATTAATGCTTAAATAATGATCATTTATAATGTAACTAATCTATATCACTAGCACCATCCCTAGCAACGGTGCTATGAGTGGTGGGTAGTCCCTCTGCCCAACCATATAAATCATAAGCATTCACATGCAATCCAGTTGAATTTTGTGGATGGGACTAGTGCGGTATCTAGATTGTTAAGCACTGATCACAGGTCATTGTCTTCTCACTTGGACTAGTGGCAGTTTTGTCACATATAATTTAGTCCAAAGTGAGGCATATGATTATGATGTTTTTGGGGCCTTAAAATAACATTAAGAATAACATATAAATTAATTATTTAATCAAATTAATAATAAAAAGATAAATGCTAAAATAGCCTAAGGGCAATAAGCGTTTGGTCCCAACTTGCTGTACACATCCTAAACTCACATACCCACTACTGGGATTACCAAGTATTATGCTACTAGGGTTGCTGAGATTACCAAGCAAATACATGTTTACACTTGAAACTGGTTGCACTCATTCTACCAATTCATTAACATGCATGGAAATGTAACTATTAACTAAGTACATGAAAATTAAATTACATTGAAAGTAAGTCTATTCTAAGTCAAAGTGCTATAATGAATATGAATCAATCTTGGTCTTATTGCCATTCATGCAATGTGTTTAGGTACAATACCACTCAAATAAGATGTCGTACAAATGACTCAAATTCATACTATGGGCACTCACTAGCTATTTGCTAATATTACAAAATAAAACTACAAGAGTTTAGCTACTGGAATAACCAAAAGATGCCAAATATGCAACAAGTTCTTGCAAATTTATAGGCAAATATAGGCATTGTGTCGACAAAGACACGTTAGCACATTTAGCTACATCAACAGGGATGCATCAATGGGGTTGTATCAATGCATCTAAGATGTGTTGCCTGTTAATGCATCTACGCATTTTCATCTAGGCAAATATAGGCATTGCATCAATGGAGATGCGTTAATGCATTTAGCGATGTTGATGAAGATGCATCGACAGGGCTTCATTGACAAGATACATCAACAAGGCTTTGTCGATGAGGATACATTGATGAAGCTACCTGAAAAATCATGTCTCATCAATAATTGTCATCCTAGCCTTGTCCCAACAAGATTGGGCTTGCTACATGAGTATTTTTTTCAGTTGTCTCTATGAAGAGCTAGATATTTGTTTATTTGTAGTTTCTTCAAATAATCTTCGATTTTTTCCATGTTTTCTTTGGTCTTCCTTTCAGTGGCTTTCCTAAAATAGTTATGTAGCAACCTTTGCTTATAGGCTTATTTTATGATCTTCTTTGCACATGTCCAAACCATCTAAGCTACCATTCTTAGAGCTTATTTGAAATAGAAGTCACTCTGCATCTTCCTCTAATGTCTGTATTATATAGTTTAGCTCTTTTTGTAACATTCAACATTTATCAAAGTATATGCATTTTTGCCATTGATTTGTTGTTCATGCCTCCTTTGTACTGCCCAACATTCATCACCATATAAGATAGTAGACCTAATTGTTATCCTTTAAAATTTACACTTTAATTTTATTAATATTCTTTTATCACATAGAATACCACTAGCCTGTCTCCATTTTGATCATCCTACCTTAATTCTATTTTAGATACCTTTATTAATTTCACCATCTGATTGGAAAATTGATCCTAAGTAGCAAAATTGTTTACAGTGAGGATTTTTTTGTCTTAAATCATCACTTCTATTTCACCATTGTTTATGCTATCATTAAAATTGCATTCCATATATTTTGTCTTACTTCTACTATTCTTTAAGCCTTTTGATTCTAGATCATGTCTTCATTTCTCCATTTTAGCAACTATGTTTTCTTGAGATGTATCCACCAACACAATATCATCTGCAAATAGCATACACCAAGGGATTTCATCTTGTATTTTCTTTATTAACTCATTCATAATAATAGCAAATAAGTATGAGTTAAGTGCAAATCCTTGATGTAGACTTACTGTGACTAGAAAATCAAATGTTATTCCACAAGCTGTTCTAATTTCAGTAGTGGCTCCTTCATACATATCCTGAATCACTTTAATATATTTATCAAGGATGTTTTTTCTCTACAAGGTCCACCAAATAATATCTCTAGGCACTCTATCATATGCTTTTTCCAAATCAAAAAAGATTATATGTAGATTTTTTTCTATATTTTCTAAATTCTCCATTGGTATCCTTTATAGTAGATCTCCTTGGAATAAATCCAAATTGATTTTCTGATACTATTAATTCAAGTCTAAGACATTGCTCTATGATTCTCTCCCAAAACTTCAGAGTATGGCATGTTAGCTTGATCCTTCTATAGTTTGAGCAATTTTGTATATCTCCTTTTATTTTTATAAATGAGAATAATAAAGCTTTTTCTCCAATTATTGGGCATTTCTCCATCCTTCAAAATTTTGTTAAATAATTGTGTCAACCAAGAAACTCCTCTATCTCCCAATGCTTTCAAAGTTTCTATAGGAATGTTATCTAGTCCAACAGCTTTCCCATTTTTCATCTTTGATAAGGTTATCTTCACCTCGAAGAAGGAAAGTTCATTAATCAAACCAAAATTTGGTTCTTCTTCTTGAATGTCTTCTCTTGGAAATTCTTCATTTAATAATTCTTCAAAATAAATTTTCACGTTTCCAAAATTTTGTTATCTTTTATGAAAATGCTTTCATTTACTTCCTTGATGCATTTGACAATATCAATGTTTTTACATTTCTTGTTTTTAATTTTTTCCAATTTATAAATAGATTTTTCTCCTTTATTTATTCCTAATTTCTTATAAAAGCTATCCAAGGCCTAATGTTTAGCTTTGGCTACTACTACGGTTGCTTCCTTCTTTGCCATTTTGTATATCAACCTATTTTCTTAGCTACCACTTTGATGTCATTCCTTAAAGCATTTTTTCTTATTTTCAATAGCATGTTGCACTTCATTATTCCACCACCATGTGGTGTAGGAATAGCTCTTCCACTTCCTTTATTCTCTTTCCTACATGCAGTTTTTGTAGGTGATGAACCATGATTTGTCAGGCTTCGATATCAGACTCGTGATATCGGATCCATGATATCAAGTAAGCGATATCATGACCTAAATAATGATATCGGATACATGATATCATAACTCCTATGTGAGCCTATAAATACACATGTGGGTGCATGAGAAAGTCAGTTAGGAATTAATTCTTATTCAGTTAGTTTTTCAGTCATTTGTTAGTTCTTCTCAACCCTTTCTCCCAGTGCATGCCCACAATGTGATGATTGTAATTGTACGGCACCTTTATTCGAGTGAGATGTACTTAGACACGCACATGACTAGCAATAAAGATCAAGATTACTTCATCATTGAAGCATTCACTTAGTTTTAGTTATTTAATTATTATTTATTACCTTCATGATTAATATCTCTCACTCTCATTTCCTATCCCTATTATTAATCGCAAAATGAGTACGACTTAACCACGAGCATTTAAGTGTGACTACTTAGTAACCCAGTAGCGTACCTAGGACATGTGCTTGGTAATCCCAGTGGTAGTGGTACACGAGGTCCAAGATGTATACAAACGATTAAGGAACAGATACTCATTGCACTTAGGCTAGCTTAGATTCTCTCCTCCCATTTCCTTGTAGTTAGATTCTCTCTCTCTCTCCTCCTTAGTCCAATTAAAGTTATTTTCCATTGCCTCTAGGAGTAGCACTAGTTTAAAACCACATCATACACCTCACTCTGGACTAAACCATACGTGACAATATAAAATACTAGTCCAAGTGGAAAGACAGTGAATTGCTATCAACGAGTAACTATCTAAATACCACAACTTGCCCATTTGTGGAGTTCGACCAAATAGTGCATGAACGCTGGTATTCGTATGGTTGAGTGTAGGGATACCTCACCAATCATCATTGGCACCATTGCCGAGGACAGTGCTAGTTATCTAGATTAGTTATATCATACAAGATAGCTATAATAGGGTATTAACAATATATCTTTCATGAAAAGAAATTAAATTCAGTTAAGTCACACACAATTCACAACAATGTCTCTTTCACAAGACAGCAATAACACAACATCTAGCAAGGCAATTCATTGGAGAACCAACGAAGGAGTTTGGAGTACTGAATCCTATGCAAGAGTTTCATATGTTCATAAACACCCCAATGATACTCAAGGACTTTTGTCATCCAACTCAGACACCTCTAGTGAAGATGGAACATCCCCAAGAATGGATGACTATTCCTCAAGGGGTTGGCATAGAAATAAAAATCGAACCCACGGGCAAAGTCAGGAACGCCAACATGAACAAAGACAACATCGTCCTGACTCACAAACTTATAACCTACTTAGTGACGATGAACCCCTGTTGACCACTAAAAGTCTAATGCATATACAAGAGGCTGTTCAAATATCTTGCAGGCATCATAAGAAAAGCCATCTACCCAGGCTTTATTTAAACAACTTTCCCAAGTTTTCAGGAGGCTATGATTTAGATCTGCAACATCATTTACAAGCCTTCCATGATGCCTCTATATGGAACAATACTGATAATGGATGGTAAAAACTTAAGCTCTTTCCCACGACACTCATTGGCCAAGCAAAAGTATGGTATAGGTCTCTAAAACCAAAATCAATTTGACATTGGCCAACAATGGTAGAACTCTTCAATGAAAGATATCAAACCTATGCAAGAGTGTCAGCCTTGAGGAGACAAATCCAAGAATGGAAACAAGCACAACATGAACCCTTGGAGATGGCCTTAGAAAGATATTATACACTGTTAAACAACTGCCCAGGCCATGGGTTCTTCAAGGAGAGGCTAATGTACCATATCATAGATGGGCTCCGTAATGAAACAAGGGAAACCTTAGGGATGTATGCCCTAGGTGAACTATATGAACTAAAAACCCATCAATTCCAAGAGCTTATTAAGCAGCTAGCACAAGAAGAAGGAGAAATGGCTAAATGGTAGAATGTTGAAAAATCTCAACGAGACCAAAATATCAACCTAAGAAAGGTCCATAATCAGGAAGAGGAAAAATCAACTCACCTTAAGGAGGTGGAACCATCTTTGCCAATATTACAATCACTAGATGAAATTGAGGTAAAGATCAATAAGATGAATGAGTGGATACATGAAAAATGTGGAGAATATGCCAATATTATTGGAGGTAGAGCCATGAAAAACCAAGAAACAAGATAAAATACCACTAGAGAATTGGAAAGAAGGGTGGAAGAGAATAAGAACTTAACTACCAATCATACGTATCAATGTAACATTTGCTTGTACGATCACCCCAAAGGTCAATGCCCAATCTTGTCACATTTACATGAACATTGGGGAAGAATGTTACATCCAAAGTTCATACAAAAATACCGTGTTCAATCACAGTGGCAAAAATCCTAGTCGTGGGGAAAGCCACCCCCAAACTAGTTACACCCTTCCTATCATCTGAACCCAACTGCTTATCAAGTCCAACATCTTGTTTCCCCAACTGGGTCAACATCCTCTATCTCACCACATTATTATCATTCTCCTCAATACCATCAACCCATATCCTTGCCAATAGGACCACCACCTTGGGTACCTTACACTTCTCCTCAATTTCAACATTCTCATCCTTCACCTCCTTCTACATCACCACTGACTCTACCCAAGGGATTTGCACCATAGCATCAACCCATGAACATTACTTGTGCTTATACTATCAATAGCAATGGAAACCCTCCACAACATTGAAGGCATCCCTTCTTTAGACATGATCATAGGAAGGGGTAGCACAATTCCAAGACCATTGCATTTTCCAACTCAGCACAAGTCCAAATTATGATGCATCTTTTTCCTCAAACCCAATGCCTCGTGTTACCTTATCAGGGCCACCAATCAAAACTCCAACAACTATGGGGCCCAATGAATATAGCCACATAAGAAGACATACCATCTTATAGTCACAAGTTCCATAGTGCGTCAACTCCTTATCAATTAACCTTGTCTTCTAACTTGCCCCACTATGTCAACTTTAATATAGTGTGTGCACCCCAATTTGGGTACATTCCAACCATGACATCAAAAGACACCCAGTGGTTTGGATATGACAAGGTTCTAATATTTCTGAAATGCATGGATCCAACCCTTCTATTTATTAATTCTTTCTATGATAAAAAGTTTAGTTATGGGGGATATCCTCCATGCTAACAAGCAAAATTAATAAATGTTTTTCCTTTTCTTTAATTTTACAATTTTTTGTTTTCCAGTTTTTCATCTTTCAATTTGTTGTTTTATCTTTTTATTCGTTGTTTTATCTTTTTATTTATTGTTTTGTCTTGTTATCTTTTTATGAGTAATCTCATCTATGAATAAAACACTCATGTTACTCGTTGGTTGAGGTGTTGTTCTTTGCTATCAAGTCTCAAGTAACTAATTATTTGGACAGCGAGCCCACCACATCCACCCAACCATTCTATTAATAAGAGGTTCTACTCTGGGTACGATGATATTCTTATCATCATAAAAACTTAAATGTAATGTTGTGCTTATTATGCCTACAGTGAAAAATGATGGGCTAAGAGGGAATGACCAGGGTGTGACATCAAGGGGACTTGTGGATTTTCTTTGGTGACATTTGTAGGAGTTATCATGCAGCCTGGTTGTACTAAGATCCTTGTAGATCTAACAAAAAATGAGAGTAAGAGTAATAAAGACACTCAATAAAGAAACTCAATGTTGTTCTAGGAGGTCCCACTGGAAAGACATGCACCCATGCTTGAAGGTAGGCAGCTTCTCTAGATTATGCATAAAACAAAAACAAAACCAATGCTCTTCTAGGGGGTCCCATTGGAAATACATGCACCCATGCTTGAAGGTAGGTGTCTTCTCTAGATTAAGAATTCAAAGAAAAAAAAAGAAAGATCAAGATAAAAGTGCCGCAAAGCAATTCCAAATCACTCCTCCATTGAACGAAACACCAAGTGATCATATGCCTTGTTGTCATGGTACTCTTATGGCTGTTCATCATGGGATGAAACAATACGATGTCACTGATCAGAGGAATGGACTTGGTCTTGATTTTGGAGTGATGGGCTAATGACACATTAATTGTGCCCTACACTCAAGATTCATTATGCCTAGGTCACTTACCTCATGTTCCAATCTCTACAATTCATCTCATCTCGTTGTTCATGTAATTGTGACTTGATTCTTGTATAGCAATTACTTCATATCTCATCATAGTGGTATCAACATGTGTGTGTTTTGTTACATCGGTGTAGATTACATTTAACCCTTTTAGTGCCTACAGACATTTTCAGGGTGGTTACACAAGGGCATTATAGGTTGGAACCTGCTTTGGGGAGGATCCACTTGTGTGACTTTTGTAATTTGTACTTGTTGCACACCACCACATCATTTTATACCCTCTAAGTACTTCATTGCCAAATCTATTCTTTCCTTTGTCATTATTTTATCAAACGTTCCTCAAAACCATTATGTGTTCTTTGATGTATCACCTAAACAAATCAAGTTAGACATTAACTTTTAGGGCAACTTCCTTGAAAAAAATTTCTAACTCTAAAATCATGCTAAGCAAATAATTCAACATTTATTAAAGGAAATGAGTAAGGTATGAAATAATTGAACTTCTTTCAATAACCTTACTAACAATTGATCTTTGTGTGATTATAGATGACCCCTAAAAGAGGACAACAAGGAGGACCTTCTCAAGGTGCAATTGAACTCCCAGGAGGAGGCAAAGATCAAGGACCTCATGCAGAACATGAAGAACATGAGGCACAATCATTCAGCATCCATCAAAGACCTCCTATCACTACACAATCTAGCCAAGCAAAAGAAGGAGAGGTCAGGGCCCAAGCTTATGAAGAGGAATGACGGCTATTTGTTGCATGGCATGTCAAGGCCAATCAAGTGTTTCCATAGCTGTCATGTCCATGGAAAGTGCCAACTCCATCAAACATTGGAACATCAGCATGGACGGCTCATAATCCTCGATAGAAGAAGAGAAACGTCAAGCGGTTCTTCAACGGTATCAATCTCAAAGCTTGGAGCACAAGACAAGGGGAAGAGACCCATGGAGGAGCCACTGCCACCTAGAACCACATGAGTTCCAATAAAATTTTGTAATTGAAATTTTATGTTCGTGTCCCAGTTTTGTTTTCCCCACTGCAGCATGAATAAATTCCCAGTCAGTTAATAATCCCATACCTATCCACTATGTAATTAATTGGGCTTGTTCTCATTTTGTTTAACTCAATGATGAGCTTTCATTCTGTCATGGGGGTATGATGAACCATGATTTTTCAGGCTCTGATATTGGACCTGCGGTATCGGATCCATGATATCGGGTACGCGATCTCGTGACCTAAATAACTGATGAGTGGCGAGGTACCCCTACACTCAACCATACGAATACGAGCGTGCACGCGCGATCCGGTCGAACTCCGCAGACTAAATGCCTTAACACCACAAGAAACACTTGGGGTTAATCGTTCGTTGTCTTCCCAGGCTTGCTTGTAAGTGTCACGGTGTATGGTTAAGCAAGTCTGAGGTATGTGATTTTTTTGGTATTTTTCAGTTTATCTTCTATGCTATCAGGGGAAAGGGTTGAGAAACTAACTAACTCTAACAAATGTCCTAAGTCTAAATTAACTAGTGTCAGCATCCGTTCCCACTTACCGGACACACCTTGAACTATCCCACTGTCGCTTAACAAACGCTACTCGTTACTGGGATCACCACACGTAACGCAAGTGCTCGAAGTGGTCGTACTGAGGCACCTATTTAGCTTAAGTGTGATAAGCAGCCGATTCCTTAGCTAGCCGTACACACCCATGGGTGCTCATAACTAAGTCATACGTATCACACGTTCTAGCCTAGCAACGAGTAGCCGATTCCTTGACTAGCCGTACACGTCCGTAGACGCTTGTAATCAAGTCGTACTTGTGCGCACTAGGAAAGCAGTAAATAAAAGCAACAATAAATGAAACCACGTGCTGCAAGGTTTATCCAATCAAGTTCATCTTTATTGCCGTATACAACTTGGGTTCAGGTTACAAGCCGCTCGAATAAAGAGCCGTTCACTCTAGGACTCCTACTGCGGGCACATGGGAAAAATTCTAACTCTGGAGTGATCAATCTGCTAGAGCTTCGCTACTTCTAGCCAGGAGTGGGAAATGAAGGGAGTGCCGCCTCTTATTTATAGATATGACGACAGGACGTGATATCGCAGGGTAAGACGCGATATCGCGTACGCGATATCGCATGGGATGCGATATCGCGGCCCAGTGCATGTCGCGTCTCATCATACCCCCATGACTGAATGAAAACTCGTCCTCGAGTTCCTTACAATGATATCAGGTAGGTATGGGATTATTAGGGGAAATTGAACTAATGGGATGACATGTGAACGGTCTTTATTACAAGACTTAACAAAACTGGTGTTCATGACAACAAGGGTGAACACCCTATTACAATGACATCAGGCCACAGTTGGCAGCTGAGAGAAAAGAGGAGAGAGAATAGAAGAGAAGAG
>MNCI01036336.1:2040665-2074766 GCA_015680685.1 Gnetum montanum | reverse complement strand
AAACCACGTGCTGCAAGGTTTATCCAATCAAGTTCGTCTTTATTGCCGTACACAACTTGGGTTCAGGTTACAAGCTGCTCGAATAAAGAGCCGTTCACTCTAGGACTCCTACTGCGGGCACATGGGAAAAATTCTAACTCTGGAGTGATCAATCTGCTAAAGCTTCGCTACTTCTAGCCAAGATTGGGAAATGAAGGGAGTGCCGCCTCTTATTTATAGATATGACGGCAGGACGTGATATCGCGTACGCGATATCGCAGGGTAAGACGCGATATCGCGGCGGCCGCGATATTGCGTATAGTGCATGTCGCGTCTCATCAATAACAATATCGGATACAAGATATCATGACTCCTATGTGGGCCTATAAATACACATGTGGATGCATAGGAAAGTCAGTTAGGAATTAGTTCTTAATCAATTAGTTTTTCAATCATTTGTTAGTTCTTCTCAACCCTTTCTCCCAGTGCATGCCCACAGTGCGATGATTGTAATTGTACAGCACCTTTATTCGAGTGTGACATACTTGGACATGCACATGACTAGCAATAAAGATCAAGATTACTTCATCATTGCAACATTCACTTAGTTTTAGTTGTTTACTTATTATTTATTACTTTTGTGATTAATATCTCTCACCCTCATTTCCTATCCTTGTTATTAATCGCGGAATGAGTACGAATTAACCACGAGCATTTAAATGTGACTACTTGGTGACCCAGTAGTATACCTAGGACATGCGCTTGGTAATCCCAGTGGTAGTGGTACATGAGGTCCAAGATGTGTATGGATGATTAAGGAACTGATACTCATCGCACTTAGGCTAGCTTAGATTCTCTCCTCCCATTTCCTTGTAGTTAGATTCTCTCTCTCTCTCCTCCTTAGTCCAATTAAAGTTATTTTCCATTGCCTCTAGGAGTAGCACTAGTTTAGAATCACATCATACATCTCACTTTGGACTAAACCATACGTGACAACGTAAATACTAGTCCAAGTGGGAAGACAGCGAACTGTGATCAATGAGTAACTATCTAGATACCACAACTAGCTCGTCTACGGAGTTTGACCAGATCGTGTGTGAACGCTTATATTCATATGGTTGAGTGTAGGGATACCTCGCCACTCATCAGTAGGTTTCATGATTTGTGAAGATATCTTGCCTAGAAGTTGGGACTTCATAGAAGATGTCTTGGACATGCAAGAGATGTCTTTGCTAAGAGCTGAGTTTTCCTAGGAAGTGTCTCACATTAGATAAGAGATGTCTTGGGATTACTAGATATGTCTCTCAAGAGTGGAGATGTCTTCCAAACTGTTGGGACATCTCAAGTGAGATGTCTCAACTAGGAGAAGATGTCTTACCCATTAAAGAGATGTCTCACCCATGAAGGAGATGTCTCTCGTAGCTAGGCATGTATCTCTTAAAAGTTATATTTTGGCAAGAGACAACTCGAGAAACTTAGAGATGACCCATACAATTAAGGAAATCTCCAAAATTGCTGTTCCAAGTTCAAAAATAGCTAAAACATGGAAGAAAATGATGGAAACAATGGAGAATCTTCAAGTTGAGCTTGAGGAAGGTTTCCTAGGGTTTTGTCTTGCTTGGTTAATAAATATTAATTTGTTTCATGCTTGCATCATGGAGAGATGTAAATGAGATGTCATGAAATGTATGTAGAGTACATGGGTATGTATGTGGCTCTTAGTTAATTGATTGAGTATTAGCCTGACATCTCTTGTATCTTGTGAGTTAAGATCTCAATCTCGAGGTTTGTATATAGTTGTGTCTTGTATTGAGAACAATCATTGTGTGGTTGTAGAGCCTCATGCTCTACAACATCAGTTAAGTGTGAGAGAGGTTGTGATTAGATGTTTTATGGGTTGTTGAACCTTATTGTAATTTTCTTGCAATAATTAAAGATAGCTAGTTTTTTTTTCTAGCATATAAATTGTCTTTTCATAATAGTTGGATTTAACATGTTGAAGGTGATGTTCTATTGGAGTGAACCTACTCCATCATGTCTTCTTTGGGACATATTTTGCCCCTTTTGTTTCCTCTAAAATGTTCTTTCCAATTTTCTAAATGCAACTTTCCATCTAGCCCCAAATCAAATTTGTAGAGTAATCCTAATTCCAAGTGCCTTCATAAAAGAATTGTTCTCTAAATAAGGTGATGTTATCTTCTTTCAAATTCCACTATTTTATGCATTCAGTCCCTTTTCTCATGTTACTTTCAAAGCTTTGTATAGATAAATGCATGGTCATTAGTTGGTGCTAAGTTGCAAGGCACTCTTTAGGTATGACCTTGCAGTCTTTACACATGGCCTAGTCTCTTTTGTGTAGTAAGAAATAATATATTTGTGTTTTATCCATAATACTCTTGTATGTAATTAAACGTTTTGTCATCTTCTCGAAGTAAGTATTTGCAGTTGCAAGGTCACAACCACTTGCAATTTGCAGTAGTGAGTTTCCCATATCATTGTGCTCTCCAGATCCATATCCTCCATAAATCCTTTCATATCCTATTTTCATAGATCCAACACGACCATTAAAATCCCCTCCAATGAACTTAAAACTTACAAACCACAAATCACATGCCACATGTTCTTACAAAGTAAGCTATACTTAATTGACAAAACAAAAAATAAAATAGAATTGAAGCGAATAGAATTAAAGCACATTCATCAAGGTAACTTAATTGTTTTTTATCATATTTGTGTGTAAACTACCTAGGAGAAGCTCATTCTATGATTTCATAGGTGCTTTTTCTCTTGAAGTTCATTTGCATTAAAAATGAAAGAAATGTAGCTAGGGAGTGTCATTACTCTTATATCACAATCAAGATATAATACATTTAGTCTTTACCGTGTAAAATTGCTAAATGCAAAACCAATTACAAATTTGAATGGCATATATTGCAGGAAGGCGGGAGGAAGTAGCAGCCTTCTATTGCTGATACTGGTAGTGGTAAGCAACGCAACGATGGCCAAGGGTGGAGCAGAAGCAGAAGCAGAAGCAGCAAGAGCGGCAGCAGCAGCAGCAGAAGCTTCAACAGAGATACATGTTGTAGATGTGAATGTTGATGATGTGGTGTCCCTGGCAGGGGATCTGTTATCCATGGTGGATACTTCCACGGATAAACGCATATTTGGGCAACTGGTGAATGAAATTCACTTACTTACCCGCTCCATCGACTCTCATAAGTCTCATTTACAATCATCGCTCAAAGGTATGTTTATCAGCACGCAAGTCACTTTTTTGCATCCTTCTCTCCGAGAGCTTCAATGTTTGATGCTACCGCTAGTTTGTAAAGGATTTTTAGTTCCCTTGACTTTCTTCGTTTTCTCAGGAAATACTAATTCTGCCTTTTCCCAGGAAGTACTAATTCTGCCTTGAATGTGTGGAAATCCTTTGTGATTTCTTGGGCGTAATAAAAGTTTCCAGTTTATGGTAATCTTTCGTGATTCAAAGCCTTAGGAGTATATCCAAATGCGGCGAATTTATGCATGCAATTTTTTATTTAAATTGAAATAATTGAGACTGAAACACCGTCTAAGAAAACCTTGTATATACAAAAGTTACTAACTAAATGGAGTAAGACATCAGTACACTGACTATTTCTGACTGCAAACAAGCGGAATTACATTGTATATTGTTTTCGCTGTTACTGTCCGTTGCCTTCGACGGTTTTTTCTTCTTTTTCACTCGCCCACATTGGCAATGTGACAAACGCATTCTTTTAATTTTCCAATCAACTTGGCCTATAAGCAAAAAATTGGAACATACATTTCTTGACCGGTTTAACAAAGAACTCACACGCGAACATCTTAAACAATGTCCTAAATAGAAAATGTTATTTTATAAATTTGATAGCTATATGTTTTCCTCGTAAACACATTTTTCACTGAACCTCAGAAACATAAGTTGGAGATTTAGTTTTTAATTATTCTGTTATTGATTGTTGGAGCAGCTAAGATGGGATTTCCGGTAAACTCTTAAAGGAGGCAAGAGGATAAAATGTTTCATTTCCGTTGTTAATAGTTGAAGCAGTTAAGGTGGGATTCCCAGTAATAAAGGAGGACAAGAGAAAAAGATGTATCGTGAATAATCATGACAAGTTACCAATACAGTTAGTCTGTCCCTGAGCCCATTTTTCTGTCTATAAATTTCAGGGGTTTCACCTATACATGTTATTCAATCCAACATATTCTGCAACAACTACACACTATAATTTTTTAAGAATGAGCACTGAACAGTGAATGAGTCACTTAAAATAATGATGTGCGTAAACTATCTAGTGAGTTTAATTTGGAGCGTATGCATATTCCTCCATCTTGATAGCAATCACATCTAGGGTTTCAAATTAGGAGTGAGTTGGTACTGTAAGGGTGATTTTTTTTGGCTCAATTATTATAAATAATTATTTATCTTTTGGGTTGGCTGCTTATGTAATGGATGCTTAAGGATGATTCATCATCGATGTCTAAGTTCCCAAGGAATTCCTTCATATACAAATACAATCATTTAATATACTTGTACTTTCACCTGTTCTTAAAAAACAAAAGATACAACTTAGTTGCAGGACTATTTGCAAGAGTTGGGGCATACTGTTTGGAGTTTTGTAGGTTCCTGTGGATACCATAACTAAGACCCACGAACTACCTCATGAAGAGTAAGCAATACTCTTATGGGGCATGGTGCTGAAAATCCTTACAATATGGAGCCTGTGTCATTTTTTTTGAAGCATTGCGTGTGAATTTGGATAATGAGGATAAGTTTTGACATTTATTATCTTGACAATGCTGTATATATCAAGCGACATCTTGAAAGAACTCCTATATTATTTATATTTTTTAATGATGTAAGGGATGTGAAGGTATTGTTGGTTAATTGCTTATGAAATTAATTAATAAAGGCAAAACTTTTTTCAATCCATTAAAAAGGAAATCTTCTAGATGATTCTAGATGCCTTAATGGGAAAAATATAGTTAGGGTTTGGAGCATGGCTTGGCCTATACAAGGGCTGGATCTCTTGCTTACTGTAAGCAAACACTTGTATTGCTTGGTTGAAAAATAAGTTTTCCTGTAGATGTTTCTCTTTGTGCTTAAAGGTTTTACTATGTAAATCTTCTGTCTCTTGTGTTTTTTGTTTTGTATTAGATGTTTTTGACTGCACACTTCAGTTACTGTTATTTTAGGATATCTTGTTGTGCTATCTCTTGAACATTTCACTTTGTTTATAATTTTACTTTACTATCTTCCTAATAGTTGTATTTGAGCAATGTTCGAAGATGTGGAGTTGTTGGGTCATAAATTCCTAGGAGTAACATTATATCCTTGAAAGTGGGAGTTGTAGTGAATTCTTAAAAGTAGGAGTTGCAGTAAATTCCAGGGTAAAGTGGTGTGGTTTGCATCAACAAAGAACAAAAAAAGCATGACAGGTAGATTTTATTTTTGTGTCAAACTGTGAAGTTTTGAAGTGTTTCTTTGAATTTTCCCAAGAGTTTTTCTGTTTTGCTCTTTTCTTTGAATGATCCTTACTTGAGCAGGAGCTATGAATCCAATATGGCTTCAATCCAAAAGTTTGATGGAAGTTTGTATGACTTTTGGAAGGTGAAGATCGTATGTTTAGTGTATGAAAAGGAATGACTAATTGTTTTGATAGGAAAACCTCCTTCTATGTCTGATGGAGAATTTCTAAAATTAGATCAAGGGGCACTAGGTTTAATCTAGAGGTGCATTACATATCCAATTCTGGTTGAATACCAAGAGGAGAAATCAACATTAAAAATGTCTAAATAATTGGATTTGAAGTTTCAATTTGCTATGTTCTATCATAGGTTTTTTTAAATACAGAAAAAGACTATATCAATGAGAGAGAAATTTAATGCCATACTAGTGAGTCTGGAAGCAGTTGGTTATAAAGTGTAAGGGATGAACACTCATTAAATGCTCATTGTTTATAAGGTTTTAAGTGAATCTAGAAGTTTTGACATTCTTGAAATGGAAAAAAATTATTCTCAGAATGGAGAGACTTTACTACAAGGACAAGTGTTGGCTATAGAGAGTAGCAAGAAGAAGAGGGTATCACTTTGCCAGAATGTGGTAGACCAGGACATCTAAAGAAAAAATTCAAGTTTGCTTTTGCTAAAAATGTGCTAAAGCAGGAGAATTGAATATTATTGAATTTTAATTTTTTCTTATCTCTGAACATGTAAATAAGGATGTTGTAGGGCCTGTGGTTTGCAATATCTTCCTTTGTGTATATATTTATGTTTGTTGCAATAGGTAGGTGAATTTGGTGTACACTAACAAGAAATTCATTAAAGCTGGCTGCATGGGGTCTTTGTTGCATGAGTGTGAGACTATGTTATGTTTATTCCCACATGTTTGATGTACGATCTTCATTATTTTGGAGGGTGTTTGGAAGAACTTGATGCTACTGGTAGAGAGTTTCCATGTTCTGTATCATCCGTAGTTGTGTTTTCTTTATCATGTTTCTACCTTTGGTCAGTTTAGGCATGGATATTTGCTTTTGTTGCTAATGATTGTTTCACTGGGACATGTTGAAGCATGATGTCATGTGACATTGGATGTGAGTTGATGATGTCCAGAGGATGCTGCAAATTATATTGTGGTCTAGTGAGAGATTGTTGTATGTGTGAAGCCAAATCTTGAAAGAGTTCTTATGTTAACTTACATTAAAAAAAAAGGTTTTTAATGATGCAAGAGATGTGAAACTATTGTTAGTTGATTGCATATGAAATTAATTAATATGATGTAAGGATGTGAAATTATTGTTGGTTAACTACATATAAAATAATTAATAAGGATGGAACTTTTAAGATCCTTCCAGAAGGAAAAATTTTAAGTGTTTCTAGAATCCTTCTTGTCTAATACCTGAGTAATACGTAATTAAGTTTGAAGCATGGCTTTGCCTATATAAGGACTGGATCTCTTGCTCATTGTAAGCAAATATTTTCCTCCCTTGATTGAGAAATAAGAGCTCGGTTTCCTCCTGTTTTTACCCTTTGTGCTTGAGGGTTTACCATGAAAATGTTGTGACTTTTGTGTTTTCTGTTTCTGTATCAAATGCTGTTTTCAGTTGCATGCTTTGCTAGTTTGCCTATTATTCTTTTAGGATATCTTGTTGTCTTATCTCTTAAATACCCCACTTTGCTTGTCAATTTGCACTGCTATCTTTCTAACAGAGTTACTTTACTTTGAGATTCCGGTATTTAATAGATTTAAGTTGTTTTTATTTGTTTTCTCTAAAAATGTGAATAAGTTATAATGCTTCCTAAATAGCTAATCTCTTGATTTTTTTCCAAAATTGAATATACAAAAGCAGTACCCGACCATTTACTTACAACTAGAAATAGTATCCTCTGGTGGATGCATAAACAGGAAATGGCAAAGTCTTTTGCCAGAAAGATATGGTTTCTTAGAATTTTTGGTTTTAAAATTTCAAATGTTAACTGATTATAGTGGAACTTTCTATGTTTTTCGTTTTAAAAATTTCCAAGTCAACTGAATTAAGTATAGTACACAACTGAATTCATATTGATGTCTGCATTGGCAAGAAGTGTGGAAAATTAGGAAAGCCTATGGCTGTTTAAAATGCAAAAAAATTGATATTTTCTAGTTTTATGAAAATTTTGGTAAAACACGGTACCAAGATCACTTATGAGTATTGAACAGATAGTAAACTTGGAACAATGAGTCATTCAATGACAAAAAACCATTTTTTTTGGTGGGGTGGTGTTGGGGTTTGGAAATCACAGCATTGGATGAAACAAGGAAAAATGCTCTAAAAACCGGTGGACTGGCTTGGCTAGAACAAATTCGGCGTCATAATTGGGATCATGACAAAATATGCATGTGTGCGCACATCTGTGAACACATCAATCGCTAGGCTTGACACTAGCTTCTGATTTTTAGTTTTGTGTTATAGATATCTGAATTTGAAATTTGTCTTAAGATTTTTTAACGATGTAAATAAATATTTTCAATTTCTAATAATAATTATTAGGAAATTTATGATTATTACAGGTATACAGGATAAGGCATTGATTTGTGAACAAAGTGTTAAGGTGGCAGAACAGGAAGGGGTAGATGATGTCAATTTGGAAAAGCTGCATGGCAAATTATTAGAAGAGCAGGAAAATGAGAGACTCCTTAAGGAAGAGATCAGATATGTTTATAATTTTGCATTTTATTGGATTCATTTAAGTGGTGATGTTTCTCAATATTATTACTGTCTTTCTAACAAAGTTGTTTCTCCACAATGATTAATGAGGAGATGGGTAACCTTGAATTGAAGCGTGAGGACATTGAAAAACGTAAGGGATCATTGAGAAACATAAAAGAACAAGAGATAAGAGCCCAGTAAGTCTATCCTATGTTAAATTTTCCATTAATAACCATTTGGTGTCAAAATTTAGTGTTAATTATTGCATTCTTGTAACTATGTAACTTGTTTTTGGACTTCTTGATATTTTTATGTTGAAATAGTATGCTGTTTTCAAGAAGTGGGACATTGTTCCTTTTTCATATTGTTTTGTCCTTTTCCTATGTTCGTATTCATATTGCAATTTTTGTTATATCTTATCACTCATCTTTAACTTGGAATTTCAATGACTTCATCTAGTAAAATTTACCTAAAAAATTTAAGAAGCTTTAATTTGGGCTAATACATGATTTCGTTTTGTACATGATAAATTCAAAGTATGCTGATGAGAGGTGAAATTCCTTGAAAGTGCTTCATGCTATAGCATTGTTTTTGTACAAATGTTTAATTTTCTAAATATGCAAAAATAAATTCTTCCAAGTTTAGTTTTCATCTGGTTACAATTAGAATATGGAATACTCAAATTTTTTAATGTCCAGGATGTGACAATTTGACGCTTTGATACCATTAAGAGTTCTAAAGCACTACAAAACATTCAAGTCAATTTAGGTTTTCACAAATTATCATTCTTCACAAAACACTAATGTGCTATCGTAGAAAGATGTAAAAGTAGATATGATATATTGGAAGAAAATCACAAGAAATAAGAGCAACTTACTCTTATTTTCCCATTATTCATAAAGATATTAATGCTTTAAACACTTATATAGTGATCCCTCCTTAAAGAAGCTTGCTTAGCATTTTGTATCATGGTATGGACTTTGATAGTTGGGCCTACTTTAGCATATCTTAAGGACATGCCTTCATAAGCTGTAATATACACCCACTATATTTCCCCTTTTCGTGGAGAGAAAAAAAAAGAAAAAAGAGTTGAACAAAGTCGGTGTTATAATCAGCTGTTGGTTAGTTACCTTATATATTATATTTACTTGCCTTTCTAGTTGGATTCTTTCATCCATGTGCTCACACAAATGGATCTTCATTCGCCCACTAGCTTCATGGATTCATCTTGGTCCAGTAGACTCATCTATATGCTTTGGTCTTGTTAACTCCATTTCCTTACAAATTCTTCTCATTTATTGTCATGAGCTTTCCTTTTTCAATTTTCCATCTTGGGACTTCCATCTTTTGTGATCCATATAGTCTCTTGATTTTGCTAATATGGATAGTATTTTTTTTTGAGGGAAGGAACTCTGGTAAAAGGGTGAAGTCCCATAGAAAGAGTACATGATCTTTGTAGATTGCAAAAACAAAAGGCCTCTAGGTGGTGGCAACCAAAAACTTGAGAAGGGGGGATCCCATTGGGGACAAACAACAAAAAAGAATGGTATTAATTTGCCCATGCATAATTAGGAACTTGATGTTTAGATGAGCCTAGCCAAAGATGCTAGGGAAAAGTCATGAGCTTCGTTTCTTGCAAAAGAACAATATCAATAGAGTGGAAGCTAACCATATGTTTGAGCATCTAGGATTTTTCATGGCCTTGGAGGCTTGCTCAATTCTAAGACAGAATGATCATGGGGAGCAAAGGGTGAGTAGATTGAGAGCTAAGCTTGATGTTTGATCATCATTGACAACTATGATGAGGACATCAACCCAATTTTGGAGGTAATTTTTATCCTCATTGTGTTCTAGAAGTAGTAGGAGTCATGTATTTGTGTTTAATTGTTGTTTGAATTCAATTGAATGCTTTTTGTAGCCTAGGCAAGCAACTGCGAGGCCAATGTGGGTTGCAATGAGCCATAGTCTAGTTGTGTGAGTAGTTGCAAGTTACAATCTGTTGCAGTGTGTCCAAATTCTGAATTTCATGTGTTTTCTAAGTTGGGCAATGAGTTGTGAGCCGCTGTGAGTCACAATGAGCCATATTTTGGAAATTGCTAGTCGCAACAAGGTTGTAGTCGTTTGAGAGATGGTGAAAAATATTCATCTTTTCACTAGTGTTTTTGGGTGCACATGCAGTTTGTTGCAGGATGGAAATTGTGAGGGCATTGCAAGTCACAATCACCTGCAATCCCAATTAAAATGATTTTTAAGAAAAAAGGCATATGATTTTCAAGGCATCCTAATGGTCGGGTAAGGTGAAGCGACACTTAAAAAAGTTAAAAAAATCCCAGACAACTCAAAAGAAGGTGGCTAAGCTTATTCTAAGCGACTCTATGCTTAAGAAAGTTAGAGAGAGAGATCTTCTTGAGCATTGAGAGTGATGATTTTTTGATGGTCTATTTTGTATTGTGAGATGGTGTGAGGGTTTGATTGATTGATTGATTGATTGTCCTTAGGAGTGTGTTTTCTTCCATTGTGCATTGTAATCATTTTCCTATGAGTAAGAATAAAGTTCTCCATTTTTTTTCTTGTTTAATTGAGAAATTGTGTTGGTTCTTTGCACTTCATTGAGCTTGGATTGTTGAATCCAAGGGAGCTTCTCATCAGATTGACCTCGATTTGCTGTTGGAACATTAGGCCCTTTCATCAGCACATCTAGGGTTTATTGTCTATCCTTGTAATTTTTTCATTGGTTTTCTTTTGATGCACCTCCACACCTGATACGTGACCTGGACTGTGGTTGGCTTATCTAGTCCGATGCAGTGGCAAGCTCTCCTAGGATTCAAATTTGGGTTTTGGAGGGCCTTGAGTCTCCTATGTGCATTGTCTTTGGGTCACCATCGTTTAATTTCTTCAAACAAGGATTTCATGTGGTTGAAGGAAGTGTTTGTCGATCATATACCATTGCAGCCTTTGTGACTCGATTTCCTGCAAGTAACAAGCTGGCAGTCCTATTTTGTATCCTTTCTATTGGGTGGTTTGAGCTTGGGTTCCTGCATTTCTGCTATCACTTGTTTGATTGTTGATCGAGCATTGATTTCTTCATTTGCTTTAGGTCTTGTGGTTTCAGTAGGCTTAGCCTGTTGGGTGACCTCTAGAACCATTTGTGGTTCCCTGGAGGGGGTTGCTGCCTTTGGGGGCTCCGCCAAATTCTGGTGGGGACAGTTAGCCATAGATCGAAACACAGCCGTTTTCGTATTAATGTTTCTCATTCCCTTGCGAGTGGGGGGTTTTTGGGGTCTGATTGGGCAATTTATCAAAATATGCCTCTTCTGCAAACAAACCTTTTCCATGTTAGGATAGTTATCATAAAAGATCGGCTAGAGAAAGCATCCATGTGCCCCTTCCAAAATGACATTTTGGACCACGTTGGTGCCCTTCGACATACAAACACAGAAACACGTGATTGTGCTGGGAAGCCCTTCTCATTTTAGGGCCAATCATCATAAGCTTCCCAAATAAATTTACAGTTTTTTACATGACTAGGGAGATGCCAACCAAACAGCAAGCCATCAGTTGGTCTGGAACCTTCCATTGATCTCTCTGGTCTAGCAAATACCTCAGAACCCATTTCTCCACCTGCATAATAAGATTTCCTACTTGCCATGCCAAGGTAGATTCAATTGTGATCATGTTAGAGTCACACTTAAAACAAACATTATTTTATCTTGGAGAGCGGTTGTCTGGATTGAAACACCAGTCAATGCATAGGCTACCTAGGCTTGCATATCCTCCAATAATGGTGTCTGCTGAAGGAATTTATGAGGGACCACTGAAATTTTCTTCGTTGAAAAAGCAAGGTGTTTTAGAAAATGCAGATTCTTGGGCCGACTGTGCAATCAAAGGACCCAAAGCCAATATCATTGTAACAATGTTGCCCCGACGTTGTCCAGCACCCCAAGGAATTCCCTAAGATCCAATGGATCTGGGGCAGAAGACTTAGGGAATACACCTTAGGCAAGCAAGCAACCCAAGAATGAGTGCAAGCAGCAACACAACTTCGTAATATGTATGTATGGAAATGCACCTCACGGAGGATAACCAACTCCAAAATGAGGACCATGCAAACAAGCACACAAGCAACCCTGTAGACAACATTGGTGGAAGGGGAAACGATGCATGTACAAGGGATGATGCCTCACCCCCAGACCACTCACGATCTGGTACAAGGTATGGCCTAACACTGCACCAAAACTATCTAATCTTGGCTGCCTACATATCTCCGACCACCGTAGAATCAGGGTCATGTAGTTCTCCACGGTGAGGGTAGAATGAAGAGGATTGAAGAGAGAGTTACAACAGGAGGGTGTCCTACTGCTAGCTTGGTACTGCCAAGCCGGGATGGGTTTTCTAACACTTGAGAGTCACCCGAGGGCGCCTCAAAGTGTTCCACCCCGAACCATGGGCAGAGCCCAGGATAACCACCACCTTGGGACATCTCTCACAATCATCCTCCCTTTTTTTTATAATATGAATAGTTTGTTCATGTTATGAACAAATGTATTTGTTGGTGTATCCATCATGTCTTTTCTTAATTATTTGTTAGGTTCATTCTCCATAATACCTTAACATTGTTCGAGATTGGTTAGGCATTTCATGGATTATTTTCTAATATGTAGTGTGTAGAAGCCTTTTTTGTTCAGCAGAATTGCTAGTCCCAGAAATATTCGCTAGAAGTAATTCATGTCTGTTTGCAGAAATAATTCATGTCTGTTTGCATGAGCCATTTTTGTTTAGCTAAATTGTCCACATCTCTAGTGTTTTAGGGAGAATATATAGGATGTGAGGTTTTTGTGGGGATGCATTCCTACGGACCATTGAAACTATCTAAGTTAACAACATATTCAAATATGGCATTGTGTTTCCATGAAACTTCAAAATTTCAATCTTAGGACTCTATCAAATGTCCAGCACTTGATTATCAATACAAATGCTGTTCTCTTATTTATCTATAAAATTATTAGTAAATATTGAAATTGAAATTCAAATGGAAATTTTATTATGTCTAAACTTTCTCAATCTATTGGACAGTAGAAATATATATGTTATGAGTTTTGAAAATACCATTAAAAAATTACCAAGTGTTTTTGGTAACATTTGGAATAAATCAACCAAATTGCAAATGTAATCTCCCATTTATTTGATGTGCTCTAATGTAGGTCATTGCAAGAAAACGTGACATTCATTGTCAATGCTATTTGTATTGCACAATTTGCCTCTTCATTCTTCACAAGGAATTTTCAGCCATCTACATGTTTCAACTCTCAAATGATGAGATCGCATTCATACTCTACTAATTGTGCATTGTAATTGATGAGGGATAGTAACAGATAAATAGTTTGCCTTTGAATTAAGGCCTCCCTTGATATTATTCTCAAGGTTTTTCTTTCTAACAAATATAAATGTTTTTTTTTCTATATTTTTCCAAAGTCCCCAAGGGACCTTGCCACCCCTACTACTCAGAGCTGGCATGGCAGCCTTGTACATGGGCTGAGTGCACTTTCCTGTCCGTGAATGGCGTCAAGAACAACCCTGTGCTATTCAGAGTCCACAAAAGTTGTTGCTTGCTGAAAGTTCTTGAAGGTTTCCATCTTCAATGTAGCATCCCCCTCACCATTAGGCTGCAGCTTTTTCCCCTCCTTGCAAATGTGTTGTTGCAGTGCCGACCAAGGTGCATTCCATTGGATATTCAAAATAACTTAGGGGCAATGGCCCTGGTGCAACTAGGCCCATGCCTTATTAGCATGCGCCCGATCCAGCTGTTGCTCCATTTGGGCCTCCTCCTCCTTTTCCTGTAGTTGGCATGCCTTAGCCTCCCGCTCCTCCTCCCACCACTTGCCCTCTTTCTGCAGCTCCTTCCTAACTTGCTCTCGGAGCTTTGCCTTCATCTCTTGCCCTGCCATCACCTCTGCGAGGTCCCACTGGATCTACACCTCTCTCAACACCTCACGGATGGCCTCTGCCTATTGTTGCTCCCAAAGCTCATGCTCTTGGGTGGAACTCTTCCTCCTATTGGCACCATCGTTCCTCCCATAGCTCCTACTCTGTGGCTTCGCCTTGCTCCATTGCATCAGCCATGGAATGCCCTAGTGATGGTACCCACCTACTAACCCCCAGAGCCTACCCAATCTCATCCCCTTGCAGCTCCTGGAGTCAAGACATCTCACCCCGTGTCCCCCTCCAGTAGCCCCCCCTACATATCCCTTACCTCCCCCCCTTCGACACATGGCTACCTCCCCCCTCCTGCTCCGCCTACTCCTTGGACTTTGAGGAGATGCTCACCACCGTTGGTGGAGCACACCGCAACCTATGCTGATACACCGAGCTTCACCCCTTGCTGCCCTCCACATTGCCAAAATAAGTCTAGAATGGGTCCCCCTGTGCTGCCGGTAGCACGGTAAGAAAGTACCCCGGGGAGATATCTCAAATTTCTCAAAAAATAAAAAATAAAAAGAATTAAATGTCAAATGTCACTACTAAAGATAACAGGGTATTAAAACATCGTACCAGAATAACTTCTTGTAGTAGTGCTAGTTGACATTTGTGATATTTTTGGACATGAAATGTTGGAAGTTGGAAATCTTAGACCTATTGACTTTTCCAATGTCGTGTCTGAGATGGTCTATAAAAAGGTGCCTGACCTTCTTGAATAGTATCCCAGTTCGAGTAGTAGTTTTGATATGCAAATGTCGTCAATCAGGAAAGAGTTATGCTGTTGCCTTTTGCCATAATTGTTTTTAAGCGGTTGCTTATGAGTTTTATGTTAAGTTCATGTTCATGCACATGCAACGTGTATATATACTGTTTATTGTTGACTTACCAGTGGTAGCTTATTTGTCTGGATCATTTTTTCCATGTTTGACCTTTTTAATGTTACATTTCTTTGGTAATTGTTTTGCAAGAAAGTGCCTCTCATTTTATAAATGGCATGCTGTTTTCCAGATATGAAAATTTCTATTGCATTATATTAATTGTCCAGTACCTCAATCATGTAGGAATACCGTATCACTGTATGCTTCCATGACAAAGATGCTACCAGAAATAAACAGTGTTGACAAGCACGCAGGATGTATCCTTTTTGAAACTTAATAAGCTTATATCACACTCTGGATTGGTATAGGCATATCTATAGTTCCAAATAAAAATGCTCCATTCCTGCATACTAATATTTTTAACAAAGGTACCATATGCTTCTAAAAATAACGCTTATGTAGTCCTAAATTGTTCCATATCTTTATGCAGCTATGTGGAACGAAAATACCATCTGATGATATTTTTGTTTATTTTGAAGATGCAAAAATTCTAAGAAAAAAGTCAATTGGAGGATTCTAAATACTGCAACATTTTCATATGGTTTATTATCTTGTACATTTCTGTATTCTTTTAACTCTTTTCAGATTACGTGGACAAGGAAAAGAAAATAGTGAAAAGGTTTTCGCTGGATCCATCTGGCATGCCAAAACTTTCCCTCTGCAATCAGCTATGGAACATGCAAGAGGCAATTTAAAGACATTGCTCTGCCCTACTTGGGATGTATCTTTTATTCTGCCATTTTGGTTGCCTGATCTTGTTGCTATCATTTGTTCTTATTTTGGCAAATTTCCGCAATCAGGATCGTCTGAACTGGTATACCTGTAGGCATGCATATATTGATAATACGATTTGTATGATTTTTAGATGGAAGATTCGTTTTGTGCATTAGAGTTTGCAGAAATAATGCCAAAACATGAAGAAAAGGATGAAATGGTTTGAATTACTTTCAGACGAAAACTAAATTATGGCTGTATCCTTTAATGAATACTTCACTGCCAATCTTAGAAAATCCAATCCTTTCGTTTTCTTTGACTAAATGTCATGTCCCTACCATTGAATTCTGGTTCTTCCAAGAATCATATGAATTACAAATTATTACTACCATTTTTTGACGGGGACATTAAACGGGAAACCGCCACCCTGCCATGCATTTAGGCTTTGTACGTGAATTTTAAAAAAATAAATTATTTTAGCCTGTGGTGCCGTGTTGACCAGGGATTCTAGGACATCGGCAGGGGAAGGTGCATCAATCAGGGACTCGCAGCCAGTATTGCCAATAAATTTGATGTGCATTTGAATTTATTTGTCTGGTCAAGTTGGTGACCGAAAATAAAATAAATCTGAATGTTGCGGATCATTCTGTGCTCAGTTGGGAGAGTTGTATGCTGTATTGAGAAAATAGATTGGGGTTTTGCAGGTTGTTCCTGCAACTCTTTTTATTGTTCTTATCGGTTTGTTATCGTTTTGGATAGAGTGGTCGTGAGCTTAAGTCCATTGGATCTATGCACGTTAGTTTCCGTTAGATGGTTTCTTGTTCGAAATTCATTTCACTGTGAGTTTAACGTGATAAAAGCTGAGTTAGGGTTCACAGTGAGTTGCGTTTAATTCGCCGTTTCGTCTTGGAACTCACGGTTTGGGGGGGGGGGGGGGGGGGGTTGTTAAGGTGATGAACTCACGGTTTTGGGTATCATCAATTGGTTTGGGTTTTTATATTACCGTCCTTCGTGTTTGAGTTGTTTGTTGCATAAGGATAGCAATTACGTGTTTGACTTTTTCGTGGGTTAATTGTGGTGAGACTTCGTCATTTTTGGTATCAAAGTAGGTTTTGATTCTTCTGGTAGATGGAGAAATTGTGAGTTGTTCAGAAGAAGATGCCTCATATTGCCGGTGGAAGAGGAAGAGGTGCAGGTCAATATAACGTAAGAATGATGCTAATGGACATGGCGAAGGCCATGCATATTTTATGGAGGTTGCACGCTAAGATGAAGACGAAGACGATAGAGATTGTGCAATAAATCTTAGCAAATGTTCCATTAGCATTCTAGCCATTGCAGTCAAATAAAGCATTAGTGGCAATAGAGGATGAGGAAAGATTCTTGCAAGCTTTGTCTCAAGTAGGTAAAAATGGATGTTTTTGGCTTTGTTGGTACCATGAACCCCAATGCTTTATTTGATTAGGTTAGGCATCTAGAATCGTATTTCAAGTTAAAGTAGGCCAAAGAAGTCAACATGGTGAAAATTATGGTGATGACAAAGTTAATAAACATTGTTCCCACTTGGTGGGAGAAAGTATGAATGGAGTGGTGATTGGAGGGCAAAGAGAGAATCAATGTACATACACGATTTGTGCATATGCTAAAAGGCAAGTTTTTTTTATTCATTATTGTTGAGATTTTTACTTAAAACTGCAAAAGTTGGGATAGAGGGTGAAAAGTGTAGTTGCCTATATAGTTCATTGCCTATTTATTTGAGTGGAGTTGATGAATGGAACTAGAAGAAATTTCTTAATATATTAGTGGTTTGTGGATGGGCCATACAAGATGAAATGACCATGGTGACTCTAGCAATGGTGGAAGAAGCCTACTAGTTGCCATTGAAGATGAAGGAGAAGTTGAATGGGTGGGCAGAACAATCAAGGTGAAGGAGAGAAAATCAAGAGGGAAGTACATCACTTGCTCATTGAAACATATCACACTATGCTACTAACCACGCTAGCCATATCAAGCATCCACTAACCAGTAAAGATGGAAGGCTACTGAAGAATAAAGGCATCGTTGGAGGTCCAATCGAAAGAAGGAATTGCTATTAAGATACACATTCAGATGCTAGTAAAGCTAATTATTTTACAAACCACATCAAAACTATTGTGGATGAGGAAAGGATTTTGCCAAAATTTTAGGTTAGATGTGGGTGTAAACTTGTTCAAACTATTGTGGATAATGCAAGTTCAAATAATTTGGTGTTCATATATATGGTGAAGTAGTTGTGGTTACAAACCAAACTGTACCCAAACCTGTACATAGGAGTATCGACTACCAAATCACTTGGAAATTGTTTGTGAGTTTCTAGAGAAGTAAGTTTTTTGATTTGGTACTTTGTGATGTAATCCTCATAGATGCATACCACATTAATTTGGGAAAATCAAGGCAATATGATAGATGTGATTATTAATTCACATTATAACATTATCACCATGAAAAAAGATGGTCTTAGTCTTTGCTTGTATGAAGGAAAATCAAAGAAGGTGGTGGCTAGACAACTATAATTTGAAACACCCCAAAGAAAATTCATGTTGCAATATGTGAAGCTCACAGTCAAAACCTTTATTGTAATTTGGTGGAAATATGAAGATAGATACAATTGCCTTATTTCTCCAAAAATGTTGCATTTTTGCTTTGTATTGCTGAAATTTAGGATCGTGTGTAATGTAAGAATGGAGATGTGTAGCCCACATCTTGCAAATGCCTTACATTACATTCCAGCTTGTGGAGGCCAAAAAATGCCTTATAGGCTGTGAAAATCATTATTCTCACTTCATACGTTGGGCATCTCGATCCTATACACTGGCCAATGTATGAAGCTAGTGTATGAGATTTGGGCTTTAATCTCATACACTGAGCATTGTAGTTCTACAGGCTAGGCAATGTGTAGAGGTAGTGTAGGAGTCATGAAAAAAAGCTATAATTGCTCACATGCTCCCAGAAGATGCTCTAAACACTGTAGAATTTGCCAAAAATCTGTTAGCAATCATTACAGAAATTCATAGCAATGAATCATGGCCTACATGGCCTATTTAAACTTGAACTTGCCTCATTGTAAGGACTTTTGGAATTTTTGACCTTTAACTGAACTTAAGACTTTGGGCACAAAAACATCTCCATAAGTCAACAACCATTTTCTTCCCCAGCATAGACATCTAGAGTAGAGTAGGCTTGTAGCAAGCAAAGTTCGAGAGTAGATTGGGGAAGAACAAGTGGAGATCTAGCAGCAGAATACACTCTACTGTCTACATTGAGCATCAAAGATATTTGTGTCCTTGGGTTTTTTTCACAACCTCAATCTATATTTCCTAAACTTTTGTTTTTACAATAATACAAAGTTGCAGTTTTACTTTGTTTTGCTACATTACGTGGCTTATTTCTATGTTCTTGTTCTCAAATCTGGTGCTTGCATACATTTTTCATTTTTATATACATCGTAACAAATCTTTAAGTCCTTGACAAGATCGTCCAAGGTGCTTGGGCATCTTTTTTTGTGGAGCTTGTGGATTTGAGGTTAAAACTGTTCTGCTTTATAATTTTTGGGTTTCAGCACCAAATTTTTCAAGCATAGTTCAAATTTATTGGCAAAAACTGTTGCAAACATTTTTATGTTAGTGTTGGCTTTAGCTTTCGAACTTGCAACCAACCAAAAAAAAATTGTTTTGGGTGTTACCAAAACCAGTGTTGTACCTGTAACGTGTTTGAGCTTTGTTTTAATTTTAAAATTGGTCTTGTGCTTTCATGAAGCTCAGCGTGTGGCCTAAAACCTATTTTACTTTATTCTAATTTTTCATTAGGCTTTCCTAAAGCTTCGCGTATAACTTGCAGCAAGTTTGTCCATCTTTTTTTACTTTTCCGTCAAGTGCTCTAGGTTTTCTAAAAACCCAACATATAGCCTACAACTAGTTTTACCAACCTTACGTTTTTCCATAAGGAGTTGGGTTTTCTAGAACTTAGCGTGTAGCCTCCAATAAACCTACACTTTTAACTTTGCTGAAATTGGGTTTTGGGTGTGAACAAAGGCTGGCGTATAACTAGCTTTTAACTTTGTAAAAATTTATTTTGAATTTTTCAATAGAACATAGTGTGTAAACTTCACTACAAACTTTGATTGGATTTTCTCAGAAACCACCGTGTAAACCGCACAGCAAAATTTTGTTTTGGGTTTTCTTAGAAGCCAACGTGTAAATTGCACTGCAAATGGTTGGGTGGTCACCAACATTTGGTGTGTAGTCAGCAACCTGTTTCAAACATTTCTGCATTAAAATTTTCAGCTACAATTTGCAGTGCTGCCAACATTCTCTGCATTTTTTAAAAATTTCAGCTACAATTTGCAGTGCTGCCACCATTCTCTGCTACAATTTTACTGTAGTGCATAACGTTGCCACAGCCGCCTACATTGCCCTTGTAGTTGCAGTCTACATAGAAATCCTTGCTTCTACCGCCACATTTTACTATTTCTCGGCCACTTTCATTTAATAAAATTTAAAGGGGAATTTCTACTTTACAGTGGTTAAGGCCATTTTCCTTTAATAAATTTGAAAGGGAAATTTCTACTTGCAGTGGTTAAGACTAAGATACTTCATAACCTGACACTCCATACATTGAGACTCTCACATGCTATGTAGTTTCATACACTAAGCAGTTTATATGCTAAGCCTTTTAGCCTTATTTATGCCTTTTTGCCACGTTACACTATTACCCTATAATATAACATACATGGTTCCAGCCAAGAAGTTGTCCGCATATACGATCCTAAGGATCTAGTGGTTGTAGAGCACAAACAATCTTTGAGGAAGCTTGGTGTAGACCCTTTTTGCTCAAACATAGATAAAGAATAGTACAACTTCATTGTTGTTAAGATCCAAGCAAGTCTTCTCATCCCACGTATAGAATTTGAATCTAAAAATGAGTTTGAGATAATCCATTGAAATGGGAAGGAGTACATCCCTTTCCCTTATGATCAAATAAAGTTAATAGAGTTTCATACATGCATGCTAGCGCAACTTGTGGACATAGATGAGCTGAGTGAGGAAGTTAAGTTAGAGCAAGATTGAGAAGAACAAGATGAGTTCAAGGCACCAGTCACTTTCATTAAAAACCTCTTCTAATAGTCTGCTCCCCAAACAACAATCCTTAGCTTGGCATCCCTAGCATCTCTTGGGGGTTAAGTACCTCAATCTCCTATGCATCCCACCATGTTTAGCCTAGTGCCTATAATTGCCATACATCAACCTTAAAATCTGTCACTCTACATCATTGTTCTCGTCAATGTCCTTTGCCACACAACCTCACTTTGTTCATCTAGCCCTGGTGATGTTTACAATGCCACCTCCCTTCATCATACTAGTGGGATTCTCTTTGGGGCCTAATGAGTTGTCATGGGTTGACTACATCGACGAGATCTTGTTGACACATGGTTTGCATGTGTATGTGTTGATGCAATGTCTTGTGTTGCCTATATAAATGCATGCACCAAGCACATTTATGACATCCAATCATTAGTTGCTAGCCAAACTTTTGTAATTTTATCGTCCCAGAGTTAGAATATTTTCTAAGTGCTTGCAATAGAAGTTGAAAAGTGTATGGATCTTTATCCGAGCACTGATGTACTTGAGCACTTTAGTGTGAATGACAATAAAGATGAGCTTTCTTGATAAACCTTGTAGCACTTGGACTTAGCTTAATGTTTACTTCATGCATTTATTATTCATGTAATTCACTTTAATGCATTTAAGCGATTAATTCATAGCGATTAATTAATGCACATAAGTATGACCACTTTGAGCATACGCTAATGCTTAGTAATCCTAGTTACGATTAACCCTTGGTAACCTAGTAGCATTGCAACATGTTCAGATATGTACAAAAAGTGGAAACAGATGCTTATGTTAGGATTAGCTAAGCATTAGTTAGTTATTATATTAATTAAATATTTAATTACTTTATTTTTAGCACTTAGGTGAATTAAATGAAAAATGTAAAATGATAAAAATCATATGTCTCAATTACACTTAACCATATCTTTGTAATTCACAAGTGAAATTGAGAAGACAATGATCATGTTTGTTAGATTTACTACTTAGATTTAGTTACTTAGAGCTAAAGTCTATGGAATTTGACTAGATTTCTTAGTGAACACTAGTGATTCGTACAGTTGGACATAGGAACTGCGTGCTGCTCATCATTGGTACCATTTCTGGGAACTTTAGTTAGCTATGTGGGCTACCTAGAAGTTAGTGAAATTATATAACGACATTATAATGAATCCTAAAGTTGATATCATTAAGAAAAATAATAATAATCCTAAAAAATAAGGGTCATCCAAGGAATTACTTGATAGCTAAAAATAGTTAAAGATGTGAGGTGATTCCTTGGTCACACTGGCTACTATCAACACTTCATAGAGAATTTCTCTAAGATCGCCAAACTATTGGTGGAGCTGACAAAGAAAGATGCTTCATTTGTCTAGACCAAGGAATGCGAATGTGCATGCTAGTAACTTAAGTAAAAGCTCATAGAGACTCCAATTCTATGAGCACTTGATTAGTCTAGGCCTTTTCACATCATAATAGACACATCCAATTATGCCTTGAGAGCCATGTTCACGCAGTTGGATGATTAGAAATGTCCTTACTACATCCATTGTGTGAGTAGAAGCATTATGGGTGCACAATTGAACTACATCATAACAGAGAAAGAATTGATGATAGTGGTGTTCACCTTGGAGAAATTCAAGCACTATGTGCTTGGGTACAAGATGTTTGTGCACACGAACCATAGTACAAGTTGGTTCCTGATAAATAAGCCAACGGTGAGCCCTCGTGTCATTCGGTGGTTGGTGATCTTACAGGAATTTGATCTCACTATGGTAGATCGAAAGGAGACTGAGAACGTGGTTGTTGACGACTTGTTTCAGAGGAGAGCCCACTTTCAGATTAGTTTCTTGATAAACTCCTCTTTGCTAGTGCTATAATTGAGCAAATGCCTACTGAACCCAACTGGTATGACAGTATTCTCACCTATCTTCTCACTTAGGAGGTGCCATAGGAGTGGGGCAACAAGAAGAAATAATAGTTTCTTTACTAGGCCAAACTTTTCATGAAGATCAATGAACACCCTTACAAGGTGTGCATTGATGACCTGGTTCAATGGTGCATACTTGATTTTGATCAACTGTGCATTTTCCAAGATGCTCATGAAGATCCTTATGGGGGCCACTATGCTAGGAGACACATGGCCATTAAGATCCTCATGGCGGGGTATTATTGGCCAACATTGTTGACCTTTTGGTATGTTAAAACGTTAAGGAAAATGGAGTACAAGGATGTTTGTGTGGTTGTTGTGTTTATAGGAGCAAGAGCAAAGGACTCAAGGACTCACAAGCAAATTTGGAATAACAAGAACTCAAGGGAGCATGGATGAATATGAATAATTTAAGCAAAATGTGTTTATTTTTATTGAGGATGATACCTAGATGTTTTGGCATGTTTCAGATTATTTTTAGCTCGTTTTAATGAGTCTAGAAGGTTATAAGGTCTATGGAGACTTGCTTGGAGGCATCTCGCGGCTCCTAGCATCAAAACAAGTAGTTTCATTTTTGGTCTTGGAAGAAGAGATGTCTTTTCCATATCAAAGACATTGTTCCAGTAGGTAGCGTAGGTGAAGATGTCTTTGCAAAATAGCAGATGTCTTTCATTAGATAAAAATGTCTTCTTCAAACAAAGACATCTTCATTGAATGTAGGCTAGTTTTAAAAAGGTGTCTTTTCCTAGACGAAGATGTCTTCCTAGAATGGAGATTTCAAAAAGATGTCTTTCCTAGACAAAGATGTCTTGCTAAAATAGAGGCCAAATATTGAAAAATGTCTCAGGCATGAAGAAGATGTCTTCCATGATCGTTGGCCAGCCATTGCACGAGTTCCAAGATGGATTTCGAAACATGATAGCTATAAGAAGATATCATATGTATTGGGAAATGTGCAAGCTTATGTGTAATCATTGTACAATCATTGTCTAATCATTTATCTATTATTGTAATCACTATTGCTCTTCATTGTATCATCATTTGTTCATTGTAAAGTGTGTTGTACCTCAAAGTAGAAGGATCAACAAACTAAGTTGCATTCATCCCTTGTAACTTTTGTTCTTTTTTTGCCCTGCGGGGTTGATGTGCTTCTTGCAGGAAGGCATCTTGATTAAGCTTGTTGGGATCCTATGGGATTGAGTGGTTGGTGTTGTGGCAAAATACTCCTTCGTGGAGCTCAAGATTGTAAAGGTTATGGAAGCCTGAAAACCATGTTCCAAGCCTGATGGGACCTTGTGGGGTTGAGTGGTTGGTGTTGTGACACAACACTCTAGAGCGGGGCTTGAAGATTGTATAAGGTGTGGACCCTTCAAGCCATAATTTGGAAGGAACAAAATCCAAAGGTGTGCTTGCGAACTATCCTTCGAGTGTGGACTACCTAAGTTGAGGAACCATGTTAAAATTGGTGTGTACTTTGTGTTAAAGAATTTTTATTTAAAGAAATTATTCATCCCCCTCCTTCTAAGTTCAATGATCCTCAAATACTTTTCAGGGATGTTCACCACTTCATCCGTTCTTGTGAATGCTACCAACATGATGGTGGAATGACCACTTATATGGAGGGGCCTTAGTAATGGATCCAACTACTGAGGCCCTTCAACTATTGGAGGGACATTAACTTCATAGTTTCCATCACTCCTGATGAGTGGGGAGGTACCCCTACACTCAACCATACGAAACGATCGTAGCACGCACGATCCGGTTGAACTCCACAGACTAAGTGCCTACACGCCCCATGGAACACTTGGGGTTAATCATTCGTTGTCTTCCCAGACTTACTTGTGGTTGTCACGGTGTATGGTTAAGTAAGTCTGAGGTATATGATTTTTTATGGTCTTTTATGTTTTATGTCTCCTATGCTAACAAGGTGAAGGGTTAAGAAACTAACTAACTCTAACTAATGACTAAGTCTAAATTAACCTAGCATCAGCATCCATTTCGACTTACCGTACACACCCTGAACCGATGCAACCGTGATTACCAAACACTAATTGTTGTTGGGATCACCACACGTAACACACGTGCTCGAAGTGGTCGTACTGAGGCACTTAACTAAGAGGAAAGGGGTGAGAGAATCTAATCTAGCCTAAGTGTGATGAGCAGTCGATTCCTTGACTAACCGTACACATCTTGGTGCATGACTACCACTGGGATTACCAAGCACAGATCTTGAATACGCCACTGGGTTACCAAGTAGTCACACTAGATGCTCGTAATCAAGTCATACTGATACCGTGTTGCGATGAGCAGCCGATTCCTTGACTATCTGTACACATCCTTAGATGCTCGTAATCAAGTTGTACTCATTCCGCATTCTAGGAGTTTAAGGGTGAGAGAAAAAGAAATAAATAAAATCCTATTCCATGCACTACAAGGTTTATCCAGGAAGTTCATCTTTATTGCTATACATAACTTTTGTTTAGGTACAATGTTGCTCGAATAAAGATCCGTTCACTTTAGGACTCCTACTGTGGGCACATGGAAAATATTCTATCTCTGGAGTGATCAAACTGCCAGAGTTTCCCTACTTCTAACTCAGGATGGGGAAACAAGGGAGAGCCTCCTCTTATTTATAGATATGGTGGTGGACCACGATATCACAGGGGACAACGCGATATCACGTACGCGATATCGCGGCTCATGCGAATCGCGTCTCATCATACCCCCATGACTGAATGAAAACTCGTCCTCGAGTTCCTTACAAAATATTGGGAAGGTATGGGATTATTGAGGGGAATGGAACTAATGGGATGACATGTGAACGGATCATCATTACAAGACTTGAAAAAATTGGTGTTCATGACAACAAGGGTGAACACCTTATTACAATGGCATCAGACCTTAGTTGGCAGTTGAGAAAGAGAGAGAAAGAGAGAAAGAAGTGTTGCTGTTGCCAACGCCAAGATTGCGCCTTTCGTTGTCCATCCGTAAGCGCGCCATCGATCTTGCTCCTTGCATAGCTGCTTCTAGCACGGGTCCATTCTAAGTGTTTGCTCCAGATCCAATCCGTTATATGATCACCATCTACACATATAACACAATCATATATTAGCAAGGGTAAATGAATCATCATGTAATTAATACCTTGCTTTGGTGTAGGTCCATTGGCTAGGTTATGGTATGGCTAATTGCGGATCTGGGGATGTATTAATGATGACAACCAAAGGTGTAGGGGTTAGGAAAGAATTGAAAAAATTCAGGGCTAAGAGAAAATCAAAAAAATTAGGCCCCGTACCCCCATGACTAATCGCGAACCTCCGGTAGCGTTAAAATGGAGAAAGAAAAGGAGTAAGAAAGATAGATAAAAAGGGACAACGATAGCATCGAGGGAATGGATGTCAAGATGGTAATGAACAAAATAAAATTAATTGCAAAATGTTAAGGGAAATAATTTAACTAATGCCCCAAATAGGAATGTCAGTGGGTCCTCCCCAAAGCANGATTAATGTGACTTAGCAAATCCCATTCCAAGTCTGGCCTCAAACCAACCACATCCAGTGACTTCGCATCAATGCATTCGGCTAAACCATCCACTTGGATAACAAGAATGCCTTCCCCAAGAGTCACCACCATTCCAACGAAACAAAGGAGAGAACTAGAAGCGAGAAGGGCCTTAGTTAGAGGGAACACTTTTGGTTCCATAACCAATGCTTGTAGCCCGAGTTTATTTCATCTAAGGGGTATGCTTTGAATTCTCACTTAGTTTTTTTTTTGTTTTGTGTTTTTATGTGTGAGAAGCACACCATGCAAAGCCTTGATTATTTTTATTATCTCAGCTTCCGATAATTGGGTAACATCAGAACGACGAGAAAACTCAAAAAGAAAACATCCAAGCCCCCAAGAGAACGGCCAACACAAAAGCATCAAGTTCCCTTGAAGTCACACCCTTTTCAATCCTTGAGTCCTTCCTTAGTTTGAAAAATGCCTAGTCACCGATTCATTTAAGTTCTTATTAGAAGGGGACTATACATTTCCAAGCTGAGAGAGACCATAGAAATTGACGGATGGATGGATGAAGTGATCTCATTGCCTGTCATATCAAAAGAAACATACGTTAGTATCAACATTGTGACTTAAAGGTAAAAATCAAACATTAGCAATCAATAAGAAAATAGTTCATACCATCATTCTGAACACTTATTGGGTGACAAACTTACAGGATGGATCACACACACACACATACAAAAAAAATGAAAAAAGTATAATGATGTTGTAAAACAAAAATGCGTAAAAAAAAACTTGTGAAACAAAAACATGTAAAACAAAAACGTTGTAAAACAAAAACTTAAAAGAACTGAGGGCCCCATATGGTTAACATAGGTGGCCATCTCGCCCATGACTGAGTGGAAAGGGAGAGATCCGAAATAATGAGCACCTATTTGAATTTCTAAGAAGTGTCCAACTTCTCCCAATTGATGATCTTAGATTAAGGGGTGGAAGTTGGCAACACTCATATTCCAATGTTTCTATGCCTTCGTTGTTGGCATTGGTTAGTACCTCAGTTCATTCCATGCATATTTGGTTGCTCCTTTTAGTAGCTGTCAATCATGGGGTGTCTTCTACTGGTTGTGTGGTTGCTACATACAGGCATCTTTGTTTCAAAGTTTCAAGGGCACACCTGCTGCATGGAGGCATTTCCTCTATGTCATCACCCGATGAATCATTGTATGTGATGCATGGAACTTTCCTCTTCTAGATCTTTCCATAAATATTTATCTTAGAGATTTCCAAGGAAAGATTGCAGATCCTAAGGCATGCATCTGTTGTACTAAGCCATGCCCTTCCCATTATAATTAGGAAGTCCCCTTCGTTGTTGTTGACTTCAATCACTAGGAAATCAGCTGGGTAAGACCTACCACACACAGTGGTAATGATGTCCTCCACCAATCCCAAGGGAATGGTGATGGACTGGTCTGCCAACTCTAGTTGAATGTTGCTCTTCTTAAGTTGGGGCAGGTTCCAAGCGTGATACATCTCTTGTGAAATTAAGTTGACTCCAGAACCTGAGTCAAGAAGAGCCCTATGTGGTTCATTTTCGGCAACTTGAAGGTAGGTTAAGGGACTTCCAGGATCAATTAGTTTCCTAGGAAGATGGCCTACCTTGATCCAGTCAATTACGGTATGCGTTAACATAACCGTATGCGTTAGGCTTTGATGTTGAACTAAAGGGTGCTCCGAAGTGTTAGATGGTGGAGGAGTGTACATGGGCTTAACTGCTTGTTGTTGTGAGAGTTTGTATGGGCTTTTGGTTCTGAAGAAGGGTCTTCTCTTTTTACAGTTGTCAGAACCAGCCGCAGGTTGAATATTTATAGCTCTCAGAGCGTGACGTTGCTGCGGTTGAGGAGGAAGTTCCCCTTGCATTTTTGGAGCAGGAGGTGTTATGGGAACTACTTGTGGAAGAGGTGTGGATGGATTTGGAGGATGGTGTGGGTATGGAGTGTCTCCTGGAGGAGAAGGGATCCTTCTGAAGTACTCCCGAACTTGGTAGTAATGGTGGGGAGTTGTCTGACTCATAGAGTCACTTGGAGAAATCGGCTATTGCACATAATATCCATAAGGGTCAGGCTGCCGGTAAGGGTACTGATGTTTCAACGATGGCATCCCCCATGACTGTGGGTATTGCCACTGCTGATGTTGTCTGATGGGTTGTGGGGGAGTTCCACTTGGATAATACGTTAATGGTTGGTGGAACTGCCTTGGGTTACCTTGGGGATAAGGTAACCTATGGGGTGTTTGCCATTGATTAAGTCTTGGATTAAGTGCATACATCCCAGACTCCTGTAGATGTGAGATGATGGGGCAACATCCCTTAGGATGGTCATAGTGGNTACCTTAGACTCTTCTACAATTTTTAAGACAGTTTCAATTTTAGAGTCTAAGGAACTCCATACGTCGTCTACCTTAGCTATTATTTCTGTTGTGAGCTTTTGAAGCGGCAAGGTCTTCCTATTCACCAACTCTTCGATTGGTGACTCATCCTCCTCATCGCAAAATTTCACTCCCTTCTTTTGAAGAGAGGGATCATGGTTGTATTCTTCTGCACTTTCCCTTTTGCGTAGCTCACCTTCTTCTTTTGCTACTTGCTCCAACAAGTGATGTACTTCAGGGGCTTTAAGTTGTGATAGTCTCCCTTGGGCATAAGTCCCAAGGGTTCTTCTAGTTTCATGCCTTAGCTCATCCACGATGTGGTGAAGTTGATCCCTCTGAGTGTATCCATGACCCGGGCAATGATGTAACAATGTGTAGTAGCGGGCCATGGCAGCATCCAAGGGTTCATAAGTACCTTGCTTCTAGCCTTGGAACTGCTTACACAAATTGAACACTCTGGAGTACGTTTGATACTTCTCGTTGAACAATTCTAGCATCGTACTCCACCTCCTGATGGTTTCCAGTTGTAAGGATTGGTACCAACTCTCCGCTTCTTTGGTGAGTGTCCTGGGGAACAACTTAAGTTTTTTCCACTCATTTTCTATATTTTGCAAGGCACAGGCATCATGGAATGCCTGAAAATGATGTTGCGGATCAACGTTGTATCCCCCTTCAAATCGTGAGATGTTGTTCATGTCTAAGCATTTAATCCGACTATCTTTTAATTGCCTTGTGGGAATTCTAACTGCCTTCGTTTTGTCAAGCATACTTCAGGTTGCAAGTAGGGGCTCATCATGATCATCTCCTTCATGACGCCTATGATGTCTTCGTCGTTCCCTACTTCCCCTACGTCCTTGCCCTTGTCCTCTCTCTTGACTTTCTTGTCGAGGTCTCTTGTTTTATCTACCTTTATCTTCTCCATTGTGTTCATGATGGCTGCACCCAGATGTGGAAGGAGAGGGTGAGTGATGTGAAGAAGGGGAAGAAGAAGGGGAACCATCGCCATGACGATGTTTCTTGCCTTCTCTTTGGCTGCTACGGCCCTGAACGTGGTGACGATCTAAGTGCCCGTCGTTGTCATGTGTTGTTCCTTTTATGAATAGTTGGTGTTCACGGGTATCAGAACCAGGGATATGTATCGTTGATCGTAGGTTCTAATACCCTACCTCCTCACTTTCGTTAAGAGGGGGAACATCTCTTGATAGTGAACCAGTTATAAGTGGTTCACCATCTCTAGTTTCGCTAAGGACGTGCAAGCGTTTGCCCTTCAACAGTGTATGTTGGCTTTCCTGCCTTGAGTCCCTCATACATTGTGCTTCTGTGGGATAATAATCCCTTAAGTCGAAATCTTCTGCAACGTATTCAGCGTATAATTCTGTCATGCCAATCTGTGCTAAGGCACGGAGAAGCATGTTTGGAACTACACAATCTGGGGGTAACACTATGTTACCTTGAAAATCTCTCCATTGCAGCTATCCATCTTGATGGAGGATAAAGGTAAAGTTTGGAATATACTCATCGGGATGAGTATAAACTATCTTGTATTGTTTAGGACTTGGCTGATTTCGGCTATGTGTTTTATGTTGCCGACTGTCTCGTGTATGGTCCTTAGGTGGTGAGTTGCTCTTATGAGAAGAAGAAGAAGACAGTGTCTTATCGGTGTGATAATTACCATTATATAAATTATTGTTTAATTAATTAACCTGAAGGTTCATTTAGGCTCCCAACGATGTGAGTGATATCCTTTATGTTCTATTCAGTGCACAAACACTTAGTCCCGGCAATGGCGCCAATGATGAGTGGGGAGGTACCCCTACACTCAACCATACGAAATGAGCGTAGCACGTGCAATCCGGTCGAACTCCGCAGACTAAGTGCCTACATGCCCCATGGAACACTTGGGGTTAATCATTCATTGTCTTCCCAAACTTACTTGTGGTTGTCACAGTGTATGGTTAAGTAAGTCTGAGGTATATGATTTTTTATGGTCTTTTATGTTTTATGTCTCCTATGTTAACAAGGTGAAGGGTTGAGAAACTAACTAACTCTAACTAATGACTAAGTCTAAATTAACCTAGCGTCAGCATCCATTCCCACTTACTGTACACACCCTGAACTGATGCAACCATGGTTACCAAATGCTAATCGTTGCTTGGATCACCACACGTAACGCACATGCTCGAAGTGGTCGTACTGAGGCACTTAACTAAGAGGAAAGGGTTGAGAGAATCTAATCTAGCCTAAGTGCAATGAGTAGCTGATTCCTTGACTAACCGTACACATCTTGGTGCATGACTACCACTGGGATTACCAAGCGCAAATCCTGAATACGCCACTGGGTTACCAAGTAGTCACACTCGATGCTCATAATCAAGTCATACTCATTCCGCGTTCTAGGAGTTTAAGATTGAGAGAAAAAGCAATAAATAAAATCCTATTCCATGCACTGCAAGGTTTATCTAGGAAGTTCTTATTTATTGCTATACACAACTTGTGTTCAGGTACAATGTTGCTCAAATAAAGATTTGTTCACTTTAGGACTCCTATTGTGGGCACATGGAAAATATTCTATCTCTGGAGTGATCAAACTGCCAGAGTTTCTCTACTTCTAACTCAAGATGGGGAAACAAGGGAGAGCCACCTCTTATTTATAGATATGGTGATGGATTGCGATATTGCATACGCGATATTGCAGAGGACAATGCGATATTGCGTACACGATATCGCATGGATTGCGATATCGTGGCGGCCGCGATATCGCGGTTGCGGCTCATGCAAATCGCGTCTCATCAACTCCTATGTCAAATGATAAGGAATACATCATAGTTGTTGTTGAATACTGTACAAAATGAGTGGAAGTTGCAGTCATCACTGATTGCACATCTTCTACGACTACTCAGTTTGTACAACAAAATGTTTTAAATAGGTTTGGGATGCCATGTGCACTTATTTTTGATAATGGAATTCATTTTATAGGCACTACCTTTCGAAAGCTCATGCAAAAATTGGAGGTTGAACATAAATTAAAAAGACCTTACCACCCCTAAGTTAATAATCAAGTAGAGATTACAATTAGGAAAATAAAAAAAAAAATACTAACAAGAACCATTAGTAAATATAGGAGGGATTATAGCATGAAACTCAATGATGCCCTTTGGATCCATCGCTCCAATTGGAAACTTCCTATTGGCTACTCTCCCTATAAGCTTGTGTATGGAAAATTACCAACACTTCCAGTCCAAATAGAGCTCTGTACATTGTCAATAGTTTGTGACCTTGACCTTAACCCGAGTCTAGAACAAAAAGAAAGATTAATGAATCTCAACTTGCTAGATGAGAGCCAATTGGTGGCCTTGTCATCTATTGAAGTGCACAAGGCATTTAATAAACAACAACATGATCTTAGAATTAGGAAAGTAAAATTTCAACAAGGAGTTAGGATCCTATACTGGAATCCTACATATGTACCATAAAGAACTAAATTCTAAACATTGTTGGAGTATCCTTACATTATCTATGAGACCTTTTCCTCTGGGGCCATGTTAATATACAAATCTGAAAGCCCAAATAAAAAGTTGCTAGTTAACATGCAACAACTTAAACCTTTCCATAAGCCTAAGAGAGCTAGTAACTAGAATACCTTAATAGATGGACATGCATGCTCAAGTTTTTAGATCTTCTCCTTCCAACTCAGTCATTAGGGAGATGGCCATCCAAGCTAATCTAACAATGTGGCTTCTTTATTTTTTACTTTTTTCTTTTACATCATTTTTAGTGCATTTTTCTCTTTCTTAAATATTTTACACCTTTTTCTATATTTTTATTTATTTGATTTGGAAATTTTCTTATGTTTTCCTTCATTGTTGCTAGGACTAAGTGCAATTGTAGTTGTCGATTGATGTTGGTTTGTACTATAATATTATTTGATTGCTAATGTTTGGATTCTATCTTTGAATTTTGGTGTTGATAACTAAGACATGGTTTCTTTTTCATGATAATAGGTGGTGAGTCTGTGTCATCCACCCATCCATGAAACTCTATGGTGTTTCCTTTTATTGGAAATATGTGGTTCCTTCTTAAATGAAAATTTTAATGAATTTGTGATCTTGATAGCTTTCATACTTGGGAAGGATTAAATGGATAGGCAATGATGTAACTTCAAGGGGATTTGACGCTCTTTGTACTTGCCTACCCTCTTGGGTGCATGAGTGTTTCCATGGATTTCTCACTATTTCACTATCAACTAATAATAAGAAGCAAAGTCTTTGCATGGTGTGGATCCCATACAAAAATTTAAAAAAACTAAAAAAAACAATAATGAGAATTCAAAGCATACCCCCTTAGAAAAAATAACATGATACAAGCATTGGTTATGGGACTAGAAGGACATGTTATCCATGCTTGAAGGTCCCCTCTAACTAAGGTCCATTTCAATTTCTACTTCTCTTTTCTTCTCTTTTAGGAATGGTGATTGATTTATGGGGATCTTCTTATGCTTTGGGATGATGAACTAGTCTTAGAGTGTTAATGCAAACTCACTGATCATGGTTGGTTTTAATTTAGACTAAGGATGGATATTATTGGATCATATTAATCACAAAAATCCATAAGGAACTTCATGTGACCACAATATGGGACTCCATTTCACACTCTACCTCATCTGCCTATGCTTTCCATATGTTACCTCATTGCCTCTTGTCATGTCTTATTTGATGTCTTAGTTTGATGCATCAAAGTTCCTAGATAGTCTCTGATGAGACACGATTCGCATAGGCCGCGATATCGCGTCTGCCGCGATATCGCATCCCCCGCGATATCGTGTACGCGATATCGCATCTTCCCAACGATATCGCGTACGCGATATCACAGTCCACCCCCATATCTATAAATAAGATGCGGCTCTCCCTTGTTCAGGATCCCAGTTTTACAGTAGCGAAGCTCTGGCAGTTTGATCCCTCCAGAGTTAGATTTTTTCCCATGTCTGCCCGCAATGTGGTGAATGTAATTGTACGGTGTCTTTATTCGAGTGTGTCGTACTTGGACATGCACATGATCGGAAATAAAGATTGAGACTACTTCATCATTGCAGCATTCACTTAGTTTATTTATTTGTTATTTATTTAATGTTATTTATTGCTTTCATAGCGCGGTGTGAGTACGACTTGATTACGAGCATCTACGGATGTGTATGGCTAGTCAAGGAATCGGTTACTCATCGCGATTAGTCTCTCACCCTTAAACTCCTAGAAGCGGAACGAGTATGACTTGGTTACGAGCATTTAAGTGTGATTACTTGGTAGCCTAGTAGCGTGCCTAGGATCTGCGCTTGGTAATCCCAGTGGTAG
>MNCI01036336.1:2011224-2037548 GCA_015680685.1 Gnetum montanum | reverse complement strand
TTGTAATCTTCATTAATTCTCTAGCTAGAACACACAATTTCTTACCCTCAGCTTAGTTTTCATAATTTTCTTTCCCTATTATTATCCCTCAAAATTTTAATGTTCCAATGTACCATTACATTCCCTTTTCTTCATAACCGCCAAATTTTTCATTGCTAAAGTCACATCATTATCATTCAACGTGCCTCTCGAATTCATGTAATTACCCTTGAATATATTAATCCTTGTCCATGTCCTCATTTTACACCATTAATTTCAAGAAAATCATTAAAAATTTGGTCTTTTTCATGTGTCTCACCTTAGTTGGGACGAGATATCGTGTACGCGATATCGCGTCCCACGTGATATCGCGTACGCGATGTACCGTAAGCAATATTGCATCCTATTTCCCTATAAATAGGAACCCCTGCCGTAACACTTAGCATCATTTGGCCATTTATGCGGGGGAAATTTTTGAATTTTTTTTCTCTGCGACTTGCGATTGCGTGACCCTTATTGTTACACTTATATCTTGCACGCTGATACTCCGATTTTAATTCCATTTGAACCTGCTTAAACCCGGAGTGTTCAGTTCAGTCGTGGGGGAGAGACACTTGCTGAAAAGTGCCTAACTTTTTTGAAATTTGTCATCGCCCAAAGGACATCAATTAGGGTAATTACTACTAACACTTAGAAAAAAATTGTGCCAAAAATCATGTGACCTTAAGTATACTGGGAGATTAAAATGAAAATCCACCTAAGTCATAGGACCCATCATTATAATTTTTGGGCACAATCACACAATAACATAAGATCATCAACTAAAAGCATGTAGTACGGTATAACTTGAATTTGAAAACAACCTTACTAACGTTTGGCCCGTGTGATTGCAGATGGCCCCGAAATGTTCACAGCAGGAAGGTCCTACCCAAGGTGGAGCAAAACAACCTCAGAGAGGTAGAAGGCAAGGTCCTGCCAAACAACATACCGACCAGGAGGTGCACTCATTCAGTATCCATCAAGAAGAACCTCCTACCAGATGATCTAGGCAGGCAGAAGGAGGAGTTGCTATTGCGCCTGAATCGGGACAACAACTCACGTTGCCCTCGAAATCTGTTCAGGCTATCCATACGAAGTCCACAATTGCTTCGGTGATTGTGGAACTTAACTTCGAATCTTTTGCAGAGTTTGCTCCTGAAGCTGTTAGGGATCACCTTAAAGGGTCTCCCTTATGGCCTGTTCTCTCTGAAAACGGTGCCTGGTACTTAGGTAAAACATACTTGTTTTGGCACAATAAGGAGCAAGGCACCACAGTTAACATCGGTGGTGTGACAGTAGATTTTTCTACACAAGCAATTTCGGAAGTGTTAAACCTTCTGAATTCAGGCCCCCATGTTGCTCGGTTATTCACCTGATCAGAACCCCCTGATGTGCGAAAGGATTGGTTAGAGAAGGCTTATGGCAGAGATAAAGCTTTTGGTGAGCTGACGATGGAAGAGCGGGTTTATTTCAAAATCAGAACCTATCACCCCTTCCCCACTAAAGGTTTGAAAAGAATATCAACGTATGCGGCAAGAGGATGTGAAGTGTTGATGGGAAAGGTTAACGCTAACCTCCCCCATCTATATTTGATGGAGATCCTAAGGCGATTCGAAGAACAGAAGTCAGGGAAGATGGCACTCCCTTTTCCCTGCCTTATCAGAAAACTGTGCCGATGGGCTAGTATTCGGGAATACAAAAATGATGTCCTTCGAAAAGCCCAAAATGCTTCTTATGCTAAATTATTAAAGGCACCAGCTCCAAGAAAGAGCACTGGCGAAGAGTTGGGACTAGATGAAGAAGAAGAAGAACAAATGACTGGATCACCTGCAACTCAACTTGCAGGACCCAGTCACCCTCCAGCCACAGGTCCCAGCCAACAACAAGAAGCAGGACCCAGGACAAGCCAGGATCAGCCACCGCCGCAAGACTACAGATCATCGATGAGCCATCTTAGAGCCATCGTCGAGACGGTTAGTTAGGGAAGTCATGATGATGAAAACCTCTTCCACGTCATCGATGATGCCAACTAGCCTACTATTTCAGTAGATCGCACATGGGGTGAGTTATCAATGCAAATAGGAGGAGGGGAAAGTAGATGGTCACAACAGATCTCTGGACACGCAGCATCTTTTCAAGTGTAGTTAGAGACTAGTGAAGGTGCCACGGTGGTGGTCATGCAACACCAGGATGTCGTGGGAGTTGATGAAGTGGTCGCTGACCACATCAAAGAGTCCTTTAACGTGCCTGTTGTACCATCGGCAGATCTTTTAAGAGCATGGGATGCTCAAAATATTGCCGAAACCTCAATGACTCTTGCGAAACATGAGGATGCATTGGACAGATTGCTTCAAACAGGACAAGTTTTGACGTCTCTGTTTGACATCCCCCCAGGATGTAACAAAAATTCAATCAAACCTCATTTCCACAAAGGGAAAGCTGGTCCTATCCGAAGTAAGGGTGGAGCATGCTGAAGCTGAAGTGTAGAAACTACAAGAGCAGCTCGTAGCCTTACAAGCAGCACAGCGGGATCCTTTGCAATTTGTTCCTGCAGACCAGCTAGACAACTTTAGAACCGAGCAACTAACAAAACTAATTGCAGAAAATAAGAAGGTGGCAGAAGAAAAGGAGACGACCACTTGGGATGCCTCCGCAGCTCAAGCGCAAACTCATGTGCATCTTAAGGAACTCAAGGCCTTACAAGAAGAGAATAAGCAGTTGGTTGGAGATAATCTTCGGTTGACTTTTGTGGAGAAACAAAAGAATGTTCTCGATGAACACTATCATCAATTGCGAGAACAGTTCATTTGGGTCAACCGAGATGTAAGTCATTTAGCCAGAGAAAATAGAACCCTCTCAATGGAGGAGGTACGCGCTATTCGACAAAAATCAGCCATCTAGATTAGCGCGTGGCAAAATGAGGCTAAACGACATGAGAAGCTGAAGGAGCATTTCTGTGATTAGGTGGGGATGTACAAACAAATCCTGGAGAAGGAGATCCATATGGCCAAAGCTTAAATCAACAACATCAGTGCCCAGCACATTGATTGGGGTGCCATATTGGATACTTATGCCTACGCCCACCAAGCGGAAATTAAGAACCGGAACCTACAGATCCAAGACTTGACTGAATACATGGAGTTGGCAAACCTTCGATATGCCAAGCTGGCCATGTTAACAGTAGGGTGCTCGAGGTCAAAGCTCAAGCAGTAGGTAGCTTCCACCCATATCAAATATGAAGCAGAATTTGCAGAGCGAAAGAAGTTGGTTGAGAGACTAGATGTCACAAATTCTGAACTTGCGGTGGTGAAAGAAAGCTACCAAGGATAGAAAGATGTGGCAACCGACTTGGCTCGATGACTAACAGAACTTCACAAATAAAAAGACAAAGCCAGAGCCTATGAAGAGAAATGACGAGTGTTCGTGGCATGGTATGTCAAGGCTAATCAAATGTTTCTGCAACTACCTTGTCCGTGGGAAGTGCCAACTTCATCAAACATCGGAGCATCAACATGGACGACACAAGACCCTCGGACCGAAGAGGAGAAGCTCCAGGCTATTCTTCAACATTGTCAACCTTCAAAGCTTGGAGCACATGACAAAGGGAAAGCACCCATGGAGGAGCCACCGCCACCAAGAACTACATGAGTTCCACATTTTTGTAGTTGTAGTATTTTTTCTCTGTGTTGTGTCTTCCCACACTGCGGCATTAGTCCATTTCTTTTTCCAGTTAATAATCCCATAACTATCCACTTTGTAATCACTAAAGCTTGTTCTCCTTGTAACTCAAGGATGAGTTTTTACTCAGTCGTGGGGGTATGATGAGACACGATTCATATAGGCTGCGATATCACGTCCGCCGCGATATTGCATCCCCCGCGATATCGCGTACGCGATATCGCGTACGCGATATCGCATCTTCCCTACGATATCGCGTACGTGATATCACAGTCCACTACCATATCTATAAATAAGACGCGGCTCTCCCTTGTTCGGGATCCTAGTTTTAGAGTAGTGAAGCTTTGGCAGTTTGATCCCTCCAAAGTTAGATTTTTTCCCGTGTCTGCCCGCAGTGTGGTGAATGTAATTGTACGGTGTCTTTATTCGAGTGTTCGATACTTGGACACGCACATGACCGACAATAAAGATCGAGACTACTTCATCATTGCAACATTCACTTAGTTTATTTATTTGTTATTTATTTAATGTTATTTATTGCTTTCATAGCGCGGTGTAAGTACGACTTGATTACGAGCATCTACGGATGTGTATCGCTAGTCAAGGAATCGGTTACTCATCGCGATTGGTCTCTCACCCTTAAACTCCTAGAAGCGGAATGAGTACGACTTGGTTACGAGCATTTAAGTGTGACTACTTGGTAGCCCAATGGCGTATCCAGGATCTACGCTTGGTAACCCAGTGGCGTATTTGGGATCTACGCTTGGTAATTGTAGTGGGGTACCTAGACCTACGCTTGGTAGTCCCAGTGGTAGTCGTGCACGAGGTCCAAGATGTGTACGGTTGATCAAGGAATTGGTTGCTTGTTGCACTTAGGCTAGATTAGATTTCTTTACCTTTTCCTCCTAGCTTAGATTAGTTAATATTATTTTCCACTACCTTCAAGAGTAGCATAGATTAGGATACACCATACACCTCATCTAGACTAAACCATACGTGACATATGCAATACTAGTCTAGGTGGGAAGATAGCAAACTGCGACCTAAGGCTAACTATCTAGGTGCCACAACTAGTCCATCTATGGAGTTTGACTAGATCATGCGTGCGACGCTCGTTTCGTATGGTTGAGTGTAGGGGTACCTCGCCACTCATCAGTCTCTTTGGGGATTTGGTCCTTAACTAACCACAACCGTTAGTCACCCAAGGGGGCCCATAGAATCCTTGGTTTGAGGGCATGCAAAGGCATTAAGGGCATGAGCCTACTATGGGGATGACCCAGTTGCATACCCCTTGGCTGGGTTAGTTAGGTTTCTCATGCTTTAGGCATGATTATTTTCAAAATCTTTTGCATTCCACGTCAATTATGTCTAGTTGTGTACTTCTTCATGGAATTTCTTCAATCATTCTTCTATTAAATCTCTTTTTTTGTGAAATATCTAGCCCTCTTCAAGCATTTCATCATGTTCTCAACTCTTCTTGCTCCCTAAGAACTTTAATTTTATGTGAAAACTCTTTGTTTTTTCCCTCTTTTTGATGATGAAATATTCTATATTTCAGATACATCGACAAGATCCCATTGATGCAGCCGGCCACGTCGACGTGATCCTATTGACGAAGTGCATAAATTTTATAACTAGCATAACACTTAGTGAATTCTTTGTCATTTTCTCTCAAATGGGAAAGGAGTTTTTGTAGTTTTTAGAGCATAGAACCTTTCAAAGCCCATGAATTTCAAACCCCTTGTCTAATTAACCTCATTCTTCAATCTTGTAGCTACTGGAGGTGATCTCTACGTCGTGGGGGCCATAAACCTTAGGTTTTTGATGAATTTGTTTTTGGAATTTTTCTAGCTTCCATAAGGTTTAACTAATAAAATCATATTAAAATCACAAATTTATGAGAGTTAAACCTTTTCAATGAACTCTGGTAGATACTAAAATAAAATAATAATAAAATAATCAAACCTACCATGATCACAACTTAGCTAAGTGTAACTAATCCAAAGAGATAAGGTACTCAAGTGTCCCAAAGTTACACATCAAATGCTAATCCTTGATCATGTTATGATTCCAAATGGCACTAAGACCTAAGCATTCATAGGAAGGAGGACTATCCTAATCAAGGGACAAGTGGCCTAGAACTAGAAGGGGCCAATAGCAAGAATGACCCCAAGAGTAGGTAGCTAAAACTCATGCAATAAGATGTCTTTGGGAGGAGCTCGAAGTGGAATCTATTTGTTAGATTCCCCAAGCTGAAATGAAGCAATCCCACCACGATGAGGCACTACGACTAAGGCCAAATCTTGAGGTCAATTTGACGAATGCATATCTTAGGGAAATCTAGTCTAAGAAAATTCAATGTTTGGTTCTCCAAGAGATAAAAACTCAGTTGCAGAGCTCTCCCATGTGGCCCATCATCACTTCCAATGGGGAGTGGTACATGAAAGAGATATATCTCTTTTGGAATAATAGGTAGCCTGATGCCACTTTGAAGATCAAGGACATCAATGTGTCCTACTCGATGGAGGTCATTTCTTAGGATCTTGAATTGCATGAAACTAGGAAAAATCTATCAGATATCTCAATGTAAGTAGACCCATAGGTGAAAAAGGAGTGGGTCTAGTAGTGCTATGGAGTGGACTACAAAGAATATGGTGCACTCACAATGGCAGAATGTGCTTACTTCAAGATCGCAACCTACCACCTTAATCCAATGATGGGGCCAAGCAAGGTGATAGCCATTTTAGCCCATGCATGCACTGCTTTGAGCAAAAAATTCTCAACTAACCTCCCACAACTAATCTATCTTGAGATAGAGAAGGGATTCAATGAAAATGAGCTTTGGAGGAAGGCACTCCCCTTTCCGTGCCTAATTTGAAAATTATGTAAAAGGGGGAGGAATAGCTTGCTATTGCAATGACATACTTAGACATGCTCTTGCCACCTCTTGGATGGATATGATGAAAGATAAGGTTCCTACCATGATGAAATAAGAGGAGCAGCCACCATCACCACTCACTCATGAAGCAACAATGGAGGCTTGTGCTACCTAAAGTGCATGTAGAAACTCCATGAGAAACTCTCGTAGCAGCAGCAAGTTGGATCAAGTGGTGATATGTCTATCTATTGATCAGCACTGAGTTATTTGAATGAGCTAACTCATATCATTAGTTGGTTGGAGGACATGGTGCCAACATTTTCTACCCAAAGAATGTAGGCACCTGTGTGCTCGAATCCTAGTACCTGAGAGGTAATGGTATCCATTCCAAGATAGCAAACATTTTCAGAAATCTCTAGAAACACTACTACCTTCTTAGTGCAATTGGAGGAAGGTGATGGGACAACTATCTTGGTGATGCAGCACCAAGGATAGGAAATAGTAGCTAAGGTGGTGGTTGACAGAGTGGGTGAAGCCCTCAATCTTCCTGCAATATTTGTGTTGGATATTGCTACATTTAGAGATGTGCAAACATCCACAGGAGCTACAAGTGGAAGATTCAGCACAACCTAGCATGAGGAGTTGCTGGAACAACTAGTTGGAACTCGACAACCAATTTGGGAGGTCTGTGACCTTCCAGATGACATTTTTGTGATCTAGTTAGCATTGTTGAAGGCTAAGGGCAAGTGCCTCATTACCAATGCCTAACTTAAAGCAGCCACATTTAAAAATTGATGCTTGGTTGTTGAAGTTGTGGAATTAAGAGTCTACATCACTGATCCCACCATACTCAGCAAAGCTATATCTAGAGATGAAGCTCTTTAGTAGCTTCAAACCAAACTTCAAGAGGCTAAGTACGCTAAGGAATTAATAATCTTTGACTAGTCCTTAGCAAATGTCACTGTCTACAACATTCAGTAGGATTCATTGGAGGTTCACTAGGAGAATATCATTTTGACCAAGGATAATCATCACCATCATAATGTTGAGCTCTAGAAAGAAAAAAATGGTTGAATACATGAGACAATAGTAGGAGAAACTTGCTAAGATGACCATGGATCTAAGGAGGTTGGTAGTTGAAAACCATAATCTAGTGATATTCACCAAAAGTTTGCAATCAAAATCATCACTTAGAAGAGTAAGGGCCTCAAATTTAAAAGGTTTAAGAACAATTACAGGGACCAAGTCAACCTGTAGAAAGAAATTAATGAAAAAGAAATCAAACTGGTGAAGGCAAAGATGAGTGAGGTCCTCTAGTAGCTACAACAAGGTGGTGACGTGGTAGCCCATCTTTAATGGACTAAACACTTACAACAAAGCATAGATTCGTCTCTAAGAGTTGTAGATTGAGGAGATGATGGAATACATGAAGCTCGCCAACCTATGATACGTCAACTTGGTAATGCTGACTGCTGGAAGGCTAAGGTAAAAATTAGAGAAATATGTGGCCAGCTTGTACTTGTTGTACAAGATTGAGTTCAAGCATCATAAGGAGATGAAGTAGAAACTTGAAACAACAAACGCTGAACTCAATGTTCTTAGAGGATGTTTTGCCAATTAATGTTCAACAACTGAGAACCTAGCCTGTAGGATGAATGACTACTAGGAATTACAAAATGTTGTTAAGGCATTTAATGTTAAACATAAATAATTCATAGCCTAGTTTGTCAATGTGAAGGAGCTATTCTTGGCAATGCCCTATCCGTGGGATATTCCCATACTAACCCATATTGACAATACTGCGTGGACTCTGTACAATCCCTGGAGTAAGGAGGAGAAGATGAAAGCATTATTGGATGCTTTCTATCTTCCACCAATAGTAGCAACTATAATCAAATAGCCACAACCATAGTCTCAACCACAACAACTGCATGCACTAGAGGTAGGAGAAGGTCCTTTGGCACCTTAGGAACCTCCACCACCTAGGACTATTTTATTTTTCTCCTCATATTTAAGCCACTAGAGGAGTTGTGTTATCAGTTTTGTAATGGTATTTAATTTTTTTGTTATCATGAACACTGAGTTTTGTAAAAATTGGAAATTCATATACTTGGGCACTTAGCGTTAATTGAGTCAGTTTGTATGTTAGTGAGTTGGTCAATAATCCCATACCTTTCCAAAATTTTGTAAGAGATTGGTTTCTCCTTTTGTTCACTTGAGGATGAGTTTTCATTTAGTTGTGGAGGTATGATGAGTCATCATGGGTTTAACGGAATCGATGGGATCCAGTCAACGAGTGGTTTATTACATCCATGTGTATACATTGATGCAGTGTCTTGTGTTGCCTACATAAATGCATGCACCAGCTACATCTATGATAGTTGATCATTAGTTGCTAGCTGAACTCTTGCAATTTTTTCCCTGCATTAGAATATTTTCTATGTGCTCATAGTAGGAGTTGAGAAGTGTACAAATCTTTATTTGAGCACTGATGTACTTAAGCACCTCAGTGTGAACGCTAATAAAGATGAGCTTTCTTGATAAACCTTGCAGCATTTGGACTTAGCTTGATGTTTAGTTCATGCATTTATTATTCATGCAATTTACTTCAACGCATTTAAACAATTAATTCATAGTGATTAATTAATGCACATAAATATGATCACTTTGAGCATATGTTAACGCTTAATTAAACCTAGTAGTGCTTAACGCTTAGTAACCTAGTAGTGTTGCAACGTGTTCAATAAGCTTAATTAAACCTAGTAGTGCTTAACGCTTTGAACTCCACAATGTCACTACCAGGTTTGGGAGTATTTTAGGACTCCTTCTCCTATGGGAGACACTCCACACATGTACCATCCTCCGAATCCATCCACCTCTCTTACACTGGTAGTTCCATTACCACCCGCTCTAACAATGCAAGGGGAACTCCACACACTTGCATTACCACCCGCTCTAACAATGCAAGCATTAACGTATGCTCAAAGTGATCATATTTATGTTTAAATGCATTGAAGTAAATTGCATGAATAATAAATGCATGAACTAAACATTAAGCTAAGTCCAAATGCTGCAAGGCTTAATTAAACCTAGTAGTGCTTAACGCTTGGTAACCTAGTAGTGTTTTAAGAATTGATAAACACTACTTCCAACTTTTGCATTGAAGTCTCTACAAAGAATAAATGGAACTGCATCAGTAAAAGTCTGGAATAACTTCTTCTTTAAACTTTTTCATTGATAAGAATTGATAAACACTACTTCCAACTTTTGCATTGAAGTGTCCACAAAGAATAAATGGAGCTGCATCAGTACAAGTTTGGAATAACTTCTTCTATTTAAATGGAGTTCTATTTAAATGCAAGGGGAACTCCCCACTTGCATTAAATAGAACTCCATCTGCCACTCTTACACTGGAAGTAATGCACATAAATATGATCACTTTGAGCATACGTTAACGCTTAATTATCCTAGTAGTGCTTAACGCTTGGTAACCTAGTAGTGTTGCAACGTGTTCAGGATGTGTATGGAAAGTGGAAATAGATGCTTATGTTATGATTAGCTAAGAATTAATTAGTTATTATATTAATTAAATATTTAATTATTTTATTTTTGGCACTTAGGAAAATTAAATGAAATATGTAAAATGATAAAAATTATATGCCTCGATTACACTTAATCATATATTTGCAATTCACAAGTAAAACTCAGAAGATAATGATCACATTCATTAGACTCACTACCTAGATCCAATGTGCTAGTGATTCGTATGATTGGGCATAGGAATTGCTTGCTTCTCATTAGGGCCCCAAGTTACACAAGCTTCTCACACTCCCTTTGTCCCCTTTGTCTTTCAACTTCTAACTCAAACTTCATTTTCTTTCTAACCCTCATGGTATATTAATCATCTTGTCCATTCCCTTAATACCCATGCCTATTGCATAATCCCAAGCATCTTAAGTCCCGCCATAGCCATCTGTACAAACATCACAACCTATAGGAATGCCTTAAGGCTTGGATCAAGCCTTCTAGATGGTCCAAGACCTCACCGAAGAGTTGCAGAAGCTTAAAGCTAGCACTAGTCAGACAATGAAGATAATGGACTGCTACCAAAATGATCCCATTAGCCGCACTATCCTGCAAATAACTCTTCTTGTTGGCATTTGCATTCCCAAATTCACCAAGTATAATGGTGAGGGTGATCCAAACTCACACATTATTACCTTCCACTTTGAGTGCTTATTGTTGCAAGCTTTGCTTCACACTGTTATGTGAGTCTTCCCTATGTTCCTAATTGAGAAAGCCTTGGATTAGTACTGTGCATTACCTAGAGGATCCATTGCCTTACTAGAGGATTTGATTTCATAGTTCATTAATTATTTCAAGTGTAACTTAAAAATTGACATAATACTTGACTAATTGATGAAAGTTAAACAAGGGCACCTTGAACCTGTACAGAAGATCATACAATGATGTCATGCTTTTCTTAATGAGATTTCTAAACCCATTGCTGAGATGCATCTTCTAGCCATCTTCAAGGGGGTAGCCAATGATTTCATCAAGTCCAAATTATATTACCTAGACTCATTTTCCTTTAGCCAAGCCTTCTCCTAATTAAAAAACATAGAGGATGTTGTTGAAGCTAGCGGTGATCCTACCTACATAACATATAAGAATCAACACATGAGAAAGAATAAGGATAAAGGAAAACAAAACCTTGTAGCCATTGTGGCCAAAGAAACAAAAACCATGCATGGACCAAAAAAAACTCAACTGAAGCCTCTTGTTGTGACTACTTAACCTTCAACATTGCATGCCTCTACATCCAACCAATCTAGGCCTAACTTTGAGAGAAAGGATTGGTCCAAATATATGAAATTGCCCTTGAAATCATCTAAGATTCATAACTAGTTACTCAAAAGTGGCTATATCTAATACAAACAGATGACCAAAACAGCATATAAGAGGCATGAACATTTATGTGAGATCATTAAAGATCCCATCATCAGAACCAAGGATGATCCACCTATGCCCAAATACTTCAGGCTAGATTGATTTTGCCGTTACCACTAGCTTCTTGGTCATGACACAGATTTTGGCTTGGTATTAAAGGATAATTTACAAAAAATTATAGATAATGCTGAATTGGTGCTAGATACACCAAATTTGATTAGGCCTCAGAACCAACACATGTAGACATACAAAGATTCATTAAATCCTAATAATAGTCCCTATATAATAGTAGCACTCAACATTAGCAACAATCCATAACCTGCCAAGATTCTTTTTATGATTTAGATACCTCCTTATGATGAAAGGAGTCCTTTAACTTCATCAAGTTCAAGGACTCCTTTTATCATAAGGATACCATCACCTGGACCTCCCAAAGAACCATTTGTCATTAGAGTGCCCCCTCTCACTACCACTAAGCCTACAAGCCAAGTCGACTAACGTCCTCTTATGGTGGCCAATGCTACAACATCTTTGTAGCTACAGAACAAAAAGTCATCGACAAAACAATGCAAGAAGCTCTTTCCCAAACCTAAGGCCAAAGAGAACAAACAAATAGAGGTTTTGAAGAAAGTAGGCCCACCAAAGCCTACATCTATTTTAGTTGTTTGTATGAGCTCCAATGCTTAAACTTCTTCAACAAGTTAGCTTAGGAAGGATAGTAAACAACAAGAGAAAGGAAAGGGATCCAAGCCACAAATGCTAAAGCATGAGGTAAAAATATTGGATAGAATGGAGAAATTCAATGGCAATAAAAAGGAAAAAAATATCGGATGGGACGCGATATCGCGTACGTGATATTGCAGTCCGTCGCCAAGTCTATAAATAAGAGGCGGCTCTCCCCTTTGTTTCTCATCTAGATCTAGACCCTTAGCAAAAATCTGGCAGTTTTGCCTCTCTAGAGATAGAATATTTTCCATGTGCCTACAGTAGGAGCTCCAAAGTGAACGGATCTTTATTCGAGCAAATATTGTACCTGAACACATGTTTGTGTACAGCAATAAAGACGAACTTCTTGGATAAACCTTGTAGTGCATGGAATAGGCTAAATAGGATTTTATTTATTGTTATTTATTGTTTATCATTTAAATGCTTTATTAGTAATTAATTCTCTCTCAACCCTTCTCTCCTAGTTAAGTGCCTTAGTACGACCGCTTCGAGCATGTGTGTTACGCTTGGTGATCCTAGCAACGATTAGCGTTTGGTAACCAAGGTTGCATTGGTTTAGGGTGTGAACGGTAAGTGGGAATGGATGCTGACGCTAGGTTAATTAAGACTTAGTTAGTTAGTTAAAGTTAGTAATTAGTCTCTTCATCCTTCACCTTATCAGCATAGGAGATAAAATCGAAAAGACATAAAAATCATATACCTCAGACTTACTTAACCATACACCATGACAACTACAAGTAAGTCTGGGAAGACAACAAATAATTAACCTTAAGTGTTCCATGAGGCGTGTAGGCACTTAGTTTGTAGAGTTCGACTGGATTGCGTGTGCTATGCTTGTATTTGTATGGTTGAGTGTAGGGGTACCTTGCCACTCATCATTGGCATCGTTGCTAGGGACTAAGTGTTTGTGCGCTAAGTAGAACATAGGAGATCACTCACATCGTTGGGAGCTTAAACAGGGTTAATTAAATGAAAAATTATATAACGGTTAATTAGCACACCAATAAGACACAATGTCTTTTTCTTCTTCTCATAAGAGCATTACACCACCTAGGGCTCATACTAGAAACAGTTGGCAATCTAAAACACATAACCAAAATAAGCCAGTTCCTCAACAATATAGGGTGGTATATACTCATCCCGATGAGTATATACCTAATTTTACTTTTATCCTCCATCAGGATGAATAGATGCGCTGGAGAGACTTGCAAGGTAACATAGTGTTACCTTTAGATCGTGCAGTCCCTAACATGCTCCTCCGTGCTTTGGCACAGATAAGAATGACAGAATTATACGCTAAATACGTTGCGATAGATTTTGACACAAAGGATTATCATCCCATAGAAGCGCAACGTCTAAGGGACTTAAGGCAGGAGAGCCACCATACATTGTTGAAAGGCAAAGGGGTCCCACACATCCTAAGTGAAATTGAAAATGGTGAACCACTTACAACGGGTTCTCCATTGAATAATGTTCCTCCTCCTAACGATGGTGAGGAGGTGGGGTATCAGAACCTATGCTCCACGATACAAAACCCTGGTTCTGATCGCCATGAACGCCAACTGTTCACTGAGGGAACAACAACACATGACAAGGATGGGCACTCAGATCAGCATCATGATCGGGGCCGAGGCCACCAAAGAGAAGGTAGGAAACATCGTCATGGCGATGGTTCTCCTTCTTCTTCCCCTTCATCACATCATTCACCCTCTCCTTCCACATAAGGGAGCAGTCATAGAGAGCATAACGGTGAGGATAGAGGTAGGAAAAATGAGAGACCTCGAAGAGAGAGTCGAGAGCGAGGACAAGAGCATGAAAGAAGAAAAAGTAGGGAACAACGTAGACATCATAGATGTCATGAAAGAGATGATCATGATGAACCCCTACTTGCCACCCAAAGTATGCTGGATATTACAGAGGCAGTGAGAATACCAACAAGGCATCAAAAGGATAGCTGGATTAAGCGCTTAGACATGAACAATATCCCACACTTTGAAGGGGGATACAATGCAAATTCGCAAAATCATTTACAGGCATTTCATGATGCCTGCGCCTTGCAAAACATAGAAAAAAAGTGGAAGAAACTAAAGTTGTTTCCCAGGACACTCATAAAGGAAGTAGAGAGTTGGTACCAATCCTTGGAGCCGAAAATCATTAGGAGGTGGAGTACGATGTTAGAACTCTTCAACGATAAATATCAAATGTACTCCAAAGTGTCTAATTTGCGTAAGCAGATCCGAGGATGGAAGCAAGGTACTCATGGACCCTTGGATGCTTCCATGGGCTGCTACTATGCATTGTTACATTGTTGCCCGGGCTATGGTTATGCACAACGGGATCAACTCCGCCACATTGTAGATGGGCTAAGGTATGAAACTAGGAGAATCCTTGGGACTTATGCCCAAGGGAGATTATCAGAACTTAGATCCCATGAAGTTCATCGATTGCTGGAGCAAGTAGCCAATGAAGAAGGGGAGCTACAAAAAAGAGAAAGCACAGAAGAATATAACCGTGATCCCTCTCTCCGAAAGAAGGGAGTGAGATTTTGCGATGAAGAGGATGAGTCATCACTCGAAGAGTTGGTGAATAGGAAAACCTTGCTGCTTTAGAATTTAACAATGGAGGTAGTGGCTAAGGTAGATCAAATACAGGACTCCTTGGATAGTAGACTTTAACTTGTCCTAAAAATCGTAGAGGAGTCTAAGGAGGAACGAAGTAGTAAGAAAGATAAGAAAAAGCGGAGAGATTCAGGCCCTGCACGTGACAAGGGTAAGGGGAAAATAACTATCTTCGATGAGGTTGTGGATTCGGATACAGACAATGATGGTGGATGTAAGATATGCCAATATGACCATCCTAAGGGATGTTGTCCAATCATCTCACATCTATAAGAGTTTGGGATGTATGCACTCAACTTGAGACTCAATAGACGGCAGACACCCCGAAGGTTACCTTATCCCCAAGGTAACCCAAGAAAGTTCTACCAACTGTTGACGTACTATCCAAGTGGAACTTCACCACTACCCATCAAAAAACATCAGCAGTGGCAATACCCACAGTCATGGGGGATGCCACCGCTGAGACAACAGTACCCTTACAGGCAACCAGACCCATATGGATACTATGTGCAGCAGTCGATTTCTCCAAGTGACTCCATGGGTCACACAACTCCACAACATCACTACCAAGTTTGAAAGTACTTTAGAAGGACTCCTTCTCCTTCGAGAGACACTCCACATCCATACCATCCTCCTAATCCATCTACGTCTCTTCCGCCGGTAGTTCCCATACCACTTGCTCCAACAATGCAAGGGGAACTCCCCACTCAACCGCAGCAACGTAACGCTACAAGAGCCGTAACCATTCAACCCATTGCTAGTTCTGACAACCGAAAAAAGAGAAGACATTTCTTCAGAACCAAAAGCCCAGACAAGCTCTCACAACCACAAGTGGTTGAGTCTAGATACGCTCCTCCAACAAATAAGGCTTCGGAGCACCCTTCAGTCTAACAATAGAGCTTAACACATACGGTTATGTTAACACATACCATAACCGACTGGATCAAGGTAGGCCACCTTCCCAGGAAACTATCTAACCTTGGAAGTCCCTTAATTTATCTCTAAGTTGCTAGGAATGAACCTCATAAGGCTCTTCTTGACTTAGGTTCCAGAGTCAACTTAATCTCACGAGAAAGGCTCAACTGGTTGACCAGTCCATCACCATTCCCTTGGGATTGGTGGAGGACATTGTTACCACTGTGTGTGGTTGGTCATACTTAGCTGATTTCTTGGTGATAGAAGTTAACAACAACAAAGGGGACTTCCCAATTATAATGGGAAGGGCATGGCTAAGTACAATAGACGCATACCTAGGGATCCGCGATCTTTCTTTGGAAATATCTAAGGTAAAAATTTATGGAAAGATCAAGAAGAAGAAAGTTCTATGCATCACATACAGTGACTTAGAGGGTGATGACATGCAGGAATCATGGGTGATGGGATGCATTTGTATTGGCCAGTCTCTTGGGTGCTTGGATGTATTCTTCTTGAGTTTTCCTAATGTTTCAATGTTACTCAATTATCGGGAAGCTGAGCAAAGAAAAATAACAAAGTCTTTGCATGGTGTGGTTCTCACACATAAACATATAAAAAAAACTGTGAGAATTCAAAGCACACCCCTTAGATGAAATAATTTGGGCTACAAGCACTGGTTATGGAACTAAAATAAAAATGTTCCCTCTAAATAAGGCCCTTCTAGCTTCCCATTCTCTCGTCCTTCGTTTCGTCGGAATGGTGGTGACTCTTTGGTGGAGACATTCTTGTTACTTCAAGGGGATGGATTGATCGAATGCATTAATGCAAAGTCACTGGATGTGGTTAGTTTGAGTCCGAACTTGGAATGGGATCTACTAAGTCACATTAATCATGAAATACACAAGGGACTGTACACCACCTTGTTCTTGGGATTCCATTCCATTCTCTTCTCTCCATCCTTCTCTTCATGGTTCACCTCATTGCCGGTTGTATCATTAGTGTATATTTTGGTTGATACATTGTTTTCTTTTTGGTAAATTCTTGTGGTTAAGACTTTACCTCTTATTCCAAATGACATTCCCAGAGCCTACGGACTATTTGAATGTGGGTTTGTTAGGGCATTAAGGGCATGAGCCTGCTTTGGGGAGGACACACTGACATTCCTATTTAGTACGTCATTTAAATTCTTTCCCCTAACATTTTTGCAATCGATTTTATTTTGTTCATTTCCATCTTGACATCCATCTCATCAATGTTACAGTTGCCTCTTTTTCTCCATCTTCCTTGTTCTTTCTTCTTTCTCCATTCTATCGCTACTTGAGGTTCACTATTAGTCATGGGGGTATAGAACCCAATTTTTTTGATTTTCTCCTAACCCCTACACCTTCGATAGTCACCACTATGATATCTCCAGACCCGCAATCAACCATACCACAACCTAGCCAATGGACCTTTCACTGAAGTAAGGTATCAACTACATTGTGATTCATTTACCCTTGCTAAGATAAGATTGTGTTGTGTGTGCAGATGACGATCATACAACAATGGATTGGATCTGGAGGGAACACCTGGAATGGAGCGGTGCTAAAGCAGGTATGCAAGGAGCAAGATCGATGGCGTGCTTACAGATGGACAACGAAAGGTGCAATCTTGGCGTTGGCGGTAGCAAAAATTCTTTCTCTCTCTCTCTCAACTACCAAATAAGGTCTGATGTCAAATGTAATAAGGTGTTCACTCTTGTTTTCATGAACACCAGTTTTGTCTTGTCTTGTAATGATGATCTGTTCACATGTCATCCCATTAGTTCCATTTGAGTCAATAATCCCATACCATCCCAAAATTTTGTAAGGAACTCGAGGACAAGTTTTTATTCAGTCATGGGGGTATGATGGGACACGATATCGCATGGGTTGCGATATCGTGGTCTGCCGCCAAGTCTATAAATAAGAGGAGGCTCTCCCTTTGTTTCTCATCTAGATCTAGACCCTTAGTGAAACTCTGGCATGTTTACCTCTCTAGAGATAGAATATTTTCCATGTTCCCGTAGTAGGAGCTCCAAAGTGAACGGATCTTTATTCGAGAAAATATTGTGCCTGAACACATGTTTGTGTACGGCAATAAAGATGAACTTCTTGGATAAACCTTGCAGTGCATGGAATAGGCTAAATAGGATTTTATTTATTGTTATTTACTATTTATCATTTAAATGATTTATTAGTAATTAATTCTCTCTCAACCCTTCTCTCCTAGTTAAGTGCCTCAGTACGACCGCTTCGAGCACATGTGTTACGCTTGGTGATCCCAGCAACGATTAGCGTTTGGTAACCAAGGTTGCATTGGTTCAGGGTGTGAATAGTAAGTGGGAACTGATGCTGACGCTAGGTTAATTAAGACTTAGTTAGTTAGTTAAAGTTAGTAATTAGTCTCTTCACCCTTCACCTTATCAGCATAGAAGACAAAATCGAAAAGACATAAAAATCATATACCTCAGACTTACTTAACCATACACCATGACAACTACAAGTAAGTCTAGGAAGACAACGAATAATTAACCTTAAGTGTTCCATGAGGCGTGTAGGCACTTAGTCTGTGGAGTTCAACCAGATCGCACATGCTACGCTCGTATTCGTATGGTTGAGTGTAGGGGTACCTCGCCACTCATCAATATCAAACAATGACAAAGACTTCATTTTTATGAAAAAAGTCAAGATTTCACCTAAACAAAAAAATACCTCTTTAAACCTATGTAACATAGTGATGATCTACTTTACTCATCACGAAGCCTTAGTTAAGATGTTGACCTCTATTCTTGTTAGTGAAGGCATTCTTACCAATGAAGAATCCATTCATGTAATAATCATTCCACGTTCACTTAGGGAAGAAACAAAGTCAACTATCTTAATGTTTCATGATAGTGATGTATAGACCAATCCACAAGGTGGTGAGGTAACGAGGATCCCTGTCTTTATAACTATAAGAGTTGGATAATAGAAAGTACATCGGGTACACATTGATGATGGAGTGGCTATGAATGTTATACCCTTTACCATTATTGAGCATTTAGGCTTGGTAGAACACATACAAAGCACTTTTATTTCTGCTTTCAAATCCTTCAATAGATCATGGGTAGTGGTGAGAGGATCTATCTCATGAGACTTCATTTCTAGGGACCAATTCCCCACATTTTCTGATTTCTTAGTGGTGGAGGAGACACTGGGGTTCAACCTAATGTTAGGAAGGCCCTGATTAGCTAAACTAAGAGTGGTCTCTTCCCCTATCCATCAAGAAATTCACCTATTTTACAAGGGAGGTAAAATCATAATCCATGGAGATGGTGTAGTCCCCTTGTTAGTCAACAAAGTTGATGTGGAACAAGGATCTAAATTGGAGTTTTAGGAAGAAACTCATGCTATCAAAAATGAAGTTGAGAGGCACAACGATGTAAACCAAGCTAAGATTGAAAACAATCAAGGATGAGAATAAATCATGGGAAGAGCTCCCATTCAACATTGTTAGTAAGAAAAATGGGGAGTACAAGATCATGCATTAGAGGCCTTACACATTTCCTAATATTTTGAAGATTAGGAAATAGTTGCATGATTCAGTACATCTTCTAATCATTACACCATGTACTATAACATATCGCCTTTTACTTTGTAGCCTAGTTCTCAAGTTTTATTTGCATTTATTTACAAATTTTCTAGCCTTATTATGTCTTATTTGCTTTTCTATGTAGCCTTTAACTTACATTCTTACTTCTAGTTTACGGTTTATGCTTTTTCCTTTTTGTGTTTTTCTTTAAAACTACAAAATGCCATAAAAAACATAAAATCATAAAACCTCATAAAAAATTTTAAACATAAAATCACAATGTGGCCTGCCAAGGCCTTAAACTAGTGGCTTGCCAAGGCCTAAAGCTAGTAATGCTATCACTTCCCTTTTCCTATTACATTATAACTTGTTGTGCTTTATTTTGAACATTTATTGTTTTACTCCTATACTTTCCTTTGTAACCTTATTGTTCTAATGCTAAGACCTTTTATGTAAGAAAAACATAAAATAAATGAACTAAAATATTTATTTTTGTTAAAAAATAATAAATAAAAGTTTTTTAACGAAAATGTTCATACCAGCAGCCATAGTTACATTATGTGCTAAAATAATGATAACATAAAAAAATAACAATAATGTCCCATAGCCATGGTTGCAGTGTGCAAAAATCAACAACAAAAATGGTACATAGTATCCAAAGGCTATGATAGCCAAAAATAAATAGCTATAATGCTATAGCCAAGATAACAAAAATGTAGCATGACTAACAATAACCAAAACTAAGTTGGAGGAGGAGAAGGATCATCACCTACATCATTGCCAATGCCATTGCTATCGCCTGCAACCTATAAACAACAAAAACACAAGCAATTAGTAACCATCATAGCCAAAACATAACTCTAAAACCATGTAAAATAAAAAATAGTAAACATAAAATATAACATAAAAATTTTAAAAATTTAAAACAAACCTTTGGAGATGCATGAGTAATATCTTTTGGGGCAAAGTTTTGAAGACCAATCTCTAGCGTATGAAGAATTTTCTCTTCATTCATGTTTGCCCGGTCAATCTCTCTTGAATCTACCTCTGCTAAGATTTTTCTCCTCTCGATGTTTGTCCACTTGAGAGGCTCTTGGGAGAGAGTAGCAGTTGTAGTCTTTCCAGAGGTAGTAGCAATATGCAGGATAGGAGAATCAGATACTACTATTGAGTGTGCAAACATCTTGAAGGTGTCCTCTACATTGATCCCTTGCACAAATAACTCAAGCTTCCTATGCTTAACAAACTTCTCATGCAACCCTTTTAGGCAACTTTCCTTCTCCACTTTGTACTACCACTTGTGGTCCTTCTGTTTTCTACATCACTTAAGTACCCAAGCATAATAATCCCTCCACTCTCTAGTCTTATGAATTAGTAGATCCATTTGCAAGTCCTTTTTCACATTGCTCCTAAGTGTAGAAACCTTGCTCTGGATGACACTCTAGTAACGTGACCACTTGATTTCCTTAGTGTGAAAACAGTCTCTATTTGTCACATGGGCCTCTATAAAATGTTTATGATCACTAAGGCTTATGTTCTCATTTGATAACTATTTAACCTACTTTTCAAAGGCCACAACCTTCTTTTATAGGAATTCATTAGAGCGATGGTACTTCTAAGATGTTTTGACACATGAGATAGCACACTAAGTAGCCCCCTTAGATAACCTTCATGGAACATTCTCCACTTCCAATGATAGTGTAGGAAGCTTATCGAGCTCAATGTCACACACAAGATCCCATCTAACCTTGGATACAGTAATAATCAAAACATAATGAAAAAAAAAAACAAAAAAAAAATATTTTAACTCTTAAAACCATGTAAAGATAAAATAAAATAAAAGATATAAAACATAAAAATTCAAAATAGAAAATGCAAAAAAAAATATGCCATTTGTTCTTACCAACATTAGGGGCTATCTATTGCAATCAATCAACCATATCCTCCATCATGTCTTGCATGAATTTTGCCTCGTCTGGAACCTTAGCCTAAGGCTTCATGCGGCATGTAGATGTAGATGTTTTCGGAAGAGGCTCAGGTACTACAACAAGTATAACTGTCAACATAGTTTGCCAAAAAAATGATAGACATTAGATTTAAAAATAAAAATATAAAAAACACTAAACAAGTACCTAGAAGGTCATGAGGAGTATCCACAGGAGATTCACCTACTAGAGGCAAGTCCTCAAATATAGCATCCATGATGTCCAATGCTTCGTTGGATACTCTTTGTTCCTTCTCCTAGTATCTTTGCTCCTCATCTTCTTAGCATCTTTACTTTGCTTCTGTAGTGGCCTAGCCTACTAATCCTTCTTATCTTGTTGCAACCGTGGCAAAGGCAAAAACATAGAACTAGTTAGCAAATATTTTTGTTAACAACCATATAAATATAAAAGTAAAATAAAAGAATACAAATTAATAACAAAAAAATGCATATATACATACTTGCAATAGACTGATGCATCTTGCCAAACTTGATGGTTACCTTCTTATGTGCTAGCTAATCAACAACTAAAGTAGTTGCTTCAACTAATGGCCTCTTCATCATCTCTTTAGTTGCATTGTCAACTTCTGCACATACCTTCTTAGCTCTCTTGGTGTTACCACATGTGACATGGGGTTCAATCCATGTGCTGTTAGGGAAAGTACAACAAGCACCACTAACTTCTTCATGGTAACTGATAGCAATTCTCTAATATCCTTAACTAGTGAATCTTGGACATGCCTCATTAGAATAATGTGTTTTACCCAAGGCTTGGAAATCTGGGAGGGATCATAGCTCACCCACTTTTCATCTTTTTTGATGACTAGGAATTTTGCAAATCTTTTGGGATACAAAAAAAAAATATAAAATGCATGTGACATATGGTATTAAGGTTATTGTGGAATTTCCAGATTTCATCTAGTAGCCCAAAGACTAAGAAGGTAGCCCTGTTAAACTTAGTACCATTAGTAAGAACCTTTTTCATGGTCCAAGTCTATTGAATACCCATGGTCTTTTTCTATGACAACAATAGGGGAAATACTCTAGAACAAAATAGAGGATACGTCTCATTGGTCTCTTTGACTTTGCACTGACCAAAGGTTAATGTTCCATTGCTATGAAAATTAAGCCATTCCTCCATTTCCTCTCTATAGCTCACCTTTTTCCCTATGCTTATGGAAACCTTGACACCATCAAAAGATATATTGAAGAGGTCACCAAATGTAGACTCATTGATGCTCAGAACCACAGGGACATCATGGACACAAGAGATGAATTTATTGACTTCTTTGTCAAAGGAATCACTTAAATTCACCATCTCTGTTATGGGCATCAATGGGCTAGGAAGCATAAAAATATCTAGCAAACTTGCATTGATGATCCTCTACTGAATCTCCTTAGGAGTTCTACTTACTTTCCACTCCCTTGACAAGTCTACTTCACCCCACTTAAGTATGATTTTCTCCTCTATATGGCCCAAGGTGATCACAACGAAGTTAGACCTACGTACAGGACTTGCAACCCAACACAAGTAGCTTGTTAGCTTTCAACATAGGTAGATCATACCAAGGCAAGAAGTTATAAACATAAAAGCTAGAACCAACCAACTAACTAACTAAAACTAAAATAACCAAAGAGCAAGAACACTAAGGAATGTTTGTTTTACATAAATGAAAACTACTTACTTGGCTTAGGAAAAATTGGGGCCTTCGAAACCATGGGTGCATGTACTTCTAAATCTAGGAGGCTCCATTAATTATGACCAATCCTAGTAGCTAAACACTTATGGTAAACCTGAAAATATTGTGAAGTATACCTGCCAAAGTCATCATGTAGTTGTTGTAACACCACCAACCTCATAATTTGTTCTTGTGCAAACACTTCCAAGGTTGTGTATGACACAAATAGAACTTGATCACTTTTAATCAATCCTCCCTTATGCACCCTAAACTTGCAATACAAGAGCATGAAAATCATTAAAATAAATAGCTTGGGAATAGCAAAAAAATAAAATAAAATTGACAATTTAAGATAGAGCTTACCCTTGCAAAAGGTAGAAGGTTCTAGGAAGATTTTGAAATAGACTATTGACTCAATGGCCTATCATTAGGGTGTTATTAGCATTATATCAAGAATACTTGGGCATGTCCTAGATCTTTGATAATTTTTGCACTCTTGGGGTAAACAAATGATTGTGCTTCTCACCCTCTACTCGAGTATTGGGATCATCTACCATGAACTTCATGATGCAATTGGCATATATTCTGGCAAAAGAGTCTCTGCAACTATAGCTACAATGTTTGTAGGGGGGGGGGGGGGTGTCGGACCCCGAAAAGAAGTTTTATTGAAATTAAAGGTGCATCAATTACAACAACTTGAATAAGTCATAGGGTTAAAGGAAAGGGAAAACTGAGAGCATCGTGAATGACACTGGGGAAACACCTTAGAAATAGACGAGTATTAGGGGAGGTACCCCAAGTTGGGGCACAACCACATGTCTGCACAGACTCGCTTGTTACAAAATAGAATGACATAGAATTAGATGAGGCAAAGAGCTCTCAATTAAGGATAGAGAGAATTCCAATGGTGAATCCACATAATAAAAAGGAAAAACTTCCTTGTAGAGATTACTGATGCTAAGTGTAACTGAAACACATAGGTCTTTCCCATAGCTATAGGAGATGAACCAATTGATGACTGTTCAGATTGAACTGGGATGCTTGAGATATGAGTTGAAAATAGGTGAGGTGAAAGATCTGCAACGTCTCCAACCTCGTAAGCAAACATTTGTTAGAATACTCTGTCTTTTGAAATAGAACATTGCATCTTCACTTCCAAATATAATATAAAATAGTAGGCCTAATAAATTTCCATGGAAAATTAAGATTAGTAGAAGTAATGTTCAAGAATCCGAATATGGCATCCTCTTGAGATAGCTTGTATGATGGAAAAGCTTTAGAAGTCCACTGCCACACATGTTGAGCAAAGGGACATTGCCAAAATACATGGACAAAGTCATCTTGTCCACCACATAGAGGGAAATTGGGATTAGGAATCCCAAGATATTCTAGACATTTTCTGATAGGTAGACCATGGTGGAGAAGACACCAAAGGAACTGCTTAATTTTGGGGAGGGTCGAAAGTTTCCAAATAAGTTGGAAGAGAGGGATCCAAAATGTTTCTGACTCTTGTTTATGCCAATATTTATTGCAACATTGAATGACTTCAGATGGGTCATGCATGAGGTGAAAGGGGACAGATGGCCGATAGGGCAAGAGTTTAACACCATTAAGCCATTGAAGGCCATGAAAAATGCTTTGCACTATAACATCCAAATGCCAGTGACAGTGGAGAAAAGAGTAAATTTGAACTAGGCAATGGTTCATTGCAGCTGACTCCCCATACAAAGTGTTAAACTCGACCCCTGAAATCCAATGACTAGCCAGCCTAAGACAATTCAAGGGAATGACACCCTTTCGATACCACGAGGTAGCCACCTTAGCATTTGTGATAGCAAGGGGAGCGGGCGACAGAGGTAACCACCACGGACACACTTTAGAGAGGATAGTGGATTGATTTTAACGTTAGTCCAGTCAATGTGTGTGTGTAGAATTTGCCAAGCCTTCCAAATGCTTTTGAAAACATGAGATCCGGGAAGAATGAGAGTGAGGGGGGAAAGGATCCAATTAACGAAATGGATGCCTTTCCAGAAGGGCTTATTTTTAGGAAATGCTTGATGAAGCCTTAATTGGAGGAGGGTCCCTATAATATCTGAGGCATCTAAATGTTGTACCAACCACTTAGAAACCAAGGTAATTCCTTGCTTATAGGAGTTCAAAAGGCCTAAGCCACCCATATTCTTAGGGAGAGTAACAATAGACCAAGTGACATGATGAAAGCCTTTTTTAGAATCCTTGGAAGACCACATAAAGTCACGAAATAACCGTTCTAGCTTCTGGTAGGTAGCTTGGGAGGGGGCCCAACACGAAGAGTAATACACATGGGTGGACGTGCATATGGACTTACAAACAGGGTATTTACCCACAAGTGTGAGGGGTTTAGTTTTCCATTTGTTGAGTTTCTTTTGAATTCGATAAATAACTTGCTCCCAAAGGATAGATGTTGAACCTCTAAAGTGGAAAGGGATTCCCAGAATCTTAACAATGTCTTGATCCTGAAGCTACTTCCAATTATAGTTGGTCACATGTTTGTAATTGCCCTTAAAGATATAAATAGAGTATTTATTCCAATTAATTATGGAACCTGAGAGTGTGCAATATTGCTCCACCCTTGATAAGAGGTGGTGCAAATTGGTGGCTGTGTTTTGAACTAGAAAAAAGGAGTCATCGGTGAAGTGCATATTGAGAAGCTGTTGTTGAGAGGAGGAAAGGCTAAACCCCAGTGAGAACTTTAGTTTGAATGTCCAGGTTAATTTGATGACAAAGAAATTTTGATGCAATGATAAAGAGATAGGGGGCGAGAGGACAACCTTGGTGCACAGACCTATGTATTGGAAAGGGAGAGGTAATGCTGAAGGTAGTGGCAATTCTTGCAGTAGCATATGAGAATAAGCATTTCACCATATGCAAGAACTTAGGTCCAAAACCAAGTTTAGTCATAGTCTGCAAGATAAAATCCCACTTAATGTTGTCATAAGCCTTGGCATAATCTAGTTTCACTAGGAGAATATCTTGTCCATCATCCTCAGCCCACTTGAGACCCTCCCACGCTGCGACCACATTGTCTAAAATGTATCTACCAAGAACAAATCCTGTTTGCTGAGGGGATATTATCTGACCAAGAATTTTTTTCAGCCGTAAGGCAAGGCACCCTGCCCAAATTTTAAACACTACATTGAGAAGAGTTATGGGACGCTAATTGGAGATATCGGTTAGATCCCCAGACTTGGGGAGGAGACGAATTACCCCTTGATTTAGATTGGGCCCAAGGGAACCGGTTAAGAGAG
>MNCI01036336.1:1997446-2010501 GCA_015680685.1 Gnetum montanum | reverse complement strand
TTCGTATGGTGGAGTGTAGGGGTACCTCGCCACTCATCATTGGCGCCGTTGCCGGGGACTAAGTGTTTTTTCGCCAATTTAACATAAGGGATATCACTCACATCGTTGTGAGCTTAAAACGAACCTTAGGGTTAATCAGTTAATCAAGAACATTAAATAACAGTGAAATTAGCACACCAATAGAAATGGCTTCTTCTCACGAAATCAACTCACCTAAGGACAATACAGGAGAAAGTCAGCATCATACACATAACCGAAATCAACCATGTCAGCATCAGAGAGCTTTGTTAATGACTTGCAAAAGATCCTTGCCCACCAAATCCCAATGATTTTGAAAAAATTCTACTGGAAACCCATCATAACCAGGAGCCTTTTCTTGACTTAACTTGGAACAAGCCTCCTGTAGCTCCGCCAGAGTGATATCAGCGTCAAGGCTTTGTAGCATAGTGGGATTAATAAGGTGAGGATAATCAGGGGTGGCAGCCTTGAATGAAGAGATTTCCATTGCGGTAGCTGCAAAAAGGGTTTCGTAGTGGTTCTTAAGAAAAGAGAGGATACTATTGTGGTCAGTAATGGTGGTACCATCACATGAGATTTTGTCAATAGCATGCAAAGGGGAAGCAACATTAAGATATTTAAAAAATTCCTTACAGTGTTCATCTTGAATATTTAACCAAGTGAGCCGACTTTTAGTTAAGGCACTTTGTGCACGGTACACTTCCCAATGTTGGAAGGCAATGCGAGCTCTAGCTAGCTCATCGTGAACTAGAGTATTGAAGGGATCTTGAGCTAGTTTATTTGTGAGATGTTCAATAGTGAGGTGAATTTTGTTGTATTCATGTTTAGCTTGAGTAGCCACGGTCTTACCATATGAACGAGCAAAGTTTCGCACTCAACATGAAGCACGATGCCACCAATTAATCCAACCCACCTAATTTAGGGGCCTAGGTTCGGCATTCCAAAGGTTGGATAGGAGAAGTTGTGCAACTGGGGAAGAAAAACAGTTGTTGTGTAGTCTGAAAAGATGAAATTTTTGTCGGTTAGGGCTACCATGAATCTTGATAGATATGGAGATAGGAAGATGGTTGGATAAGGTGGCATGATGATGAACTGTAGTGGCAGAGAAAGCTTGCCAAAAGGAAAGGGTGGAGAAATAGAACCTATCTAACCTGCTGTAGATGCGAGCCTGCCCAAGACGAAGGTTGCTCCAAGTAAATCTATGGAGGGGAACGCATGTGGAGTTGTCTGCCCCGTCTGAGAGGTAAAATCTTTTCTTAAATGCGGACCAGGCCTGATACTCGAGATTGGGCAGTTGAAGAAATGCCCCTCTGAGCTTATCTTGAGGGAATTCTACCATATTAAAATCTCCTCCGAATATCCAAGGCATTGGGGGGAGAGAAGTTGCAAGTTCATGCCAAAGGAGAGCCCGTTCTGAGGAGTCATTTGGGGCATATATCGAGCAAATGCCAAAAGGGCCATGTCAGGATGAGAAGGTGGCCCAGGAAACTCTATGCCCAGAATCAGAACCACTTTGAAGGATTTTAGTTTTCCAGTAGGGTGAGAGGAGAATGGCCGCACCTCCTTTCCCACTTGCATGGGATGTCGCTAGGAGTGAGGAGTGAGGAAGAAACCAATGGGTGGAATAGGATAAAAGGTCGGCTGAAATCTTAATTTCTTGAAGGAGAATGAAATCAAAAGCCAAATTAAGACTAGATATAAAGTTGCCTGCTCGCTTTTGTCGAAGCCTATCAGTAAGGCCTCAAACGTTCCAAGAAAGGAGATTCATGGGGAAACGAGGGGTAGTTTGCATGGGATGTCAACAAAAGGGTTGGGAGTCGAAGTATCAGTTTCCTTTGTTCCTGATAGGAGGGCAAAGGAGTTGTTGGTGGGGACAAGGGCCATGGAAGTGTCTAGTGAAGAGGAGTTGCAGGGAGAAGTAGAACGAAAGGAAGCTTTGACTCGTTTCCTTCCACTGGCCACCACGAACTCATCCTCTGAGAATGAGTTCTTGACAATGTTTGAAGGGATGACCTGGGTGGAGGTGTGAGTACCTGACTATTGTTTCTGTAGCTTGGAGAGGCTAGATTGAGAGGAGGATTTAGGAGTTGTTGGGGGAGGAGATCCGAATTTAAAGGATATTGAGGATGGGCCTACTGGTGGTGTGACTGGGGAACGAGTCTTTTGAGATGCTATAGGTTGTTTCTTCCTGGCTAGGATAGGACATGCCGAGATATGATGCTCAACCCTATGACAATAGCTACATGAGTTTGGAAGGTAAAAATAGTCCACTTTTTGGGTGAAGAGTTTTCCACCAGCTCCGAGGGTTAATGAGGTCTTCCGATGGGCTATATCCAGTTCAATACAATAATGGCGAATTTGAGTTTCATTGATCGCCGTACAATGATTGGAAATAATAGGGCCTAGGGTGCTAACAATGTCCCTCTCAATAGAGGAGAAAATGAATGGAAGATTGGGCAGTTCTACATAACAAGGAATTATATTAAAAGCTGGGTCATTGACATTAAATTCAAAACTCCAGGTGCATGCGATTAGGGTTGCATTTCTAGTTGGAAAATTTTTTTGAGAGAGAGCCTTTTTGACCTGGGAAGCATCAGATAATTCTACCAGAATGAAATGATGAGCGTAGTAACGAGCATGAGAAACCTGAATGCCATGTGGCAGAAGGAGGCTATGGACTTGAGTGTTTAAACTTGGGGACCGTGGCCCCCCCCCCACAATTTGAAAAAACAGAAAATGAGATGTGAAATCTTTAGAAACTGCTTCAAAAATATCATCTAGTAAAAGAAAATCAATTTGGGGTGAGGTAGATGAACTTTCCTGATGAGATGTAGAAGCTGAATCCATCATTGTGACTTGCCCACGCCTGGGCCGCGCACTTTCCTGACACCGTTCTACAACCTTAACTGCAGAAAAAACCTTCACCACCAGTGTGCGTGTCCACCCACCGCGAGCAAGGACCCGGACAGCGTGGCAAAAAGATAAAAGCGGGCAAGAAAAATAGAAATCACGACGGGGTTAGTCGGTAACGTTAAAGCTACCCTGCTCCCCACTAAACACTGGGCGAGTGATGGTGACGGTGGCACTGCAGGAGGCGAAGCGCAGGAGGGCTCGGCAGCACAGTGGCGCCCAACGGAAGAAAAGAGTGCCAACGGTTCAGTGTCCTTCAGTTTTGACGAGCTCTGTGCAGAGATTTGATGCGAATTTGGAGTATTTGTTGTAGAGCGGGGGTGTTTCTCAGCTACAATGTTTGTAGCCAAGTGGACCACATAATCACATTGAAGTTTTGGAGCAAGTATGCTAAGAACTCTCTTGCCCTAGCCCTAAACCACACTGAGTCATGAAAATTAAGAATCATGTTGAGGTTTAGGCTATTCTATGTAGCTACCCCCATATAGCATAGGATCCCAACTAGCTCAACGATAACCAAGAGGGGTTTCAAAAATGCCTTGCACAATCAAACCATATAGCCATAAGAAAACATGATGACATTAAGGCAAAATTTAACAATATAAAAAACCAAGTATAACACATGCAAACCAAAGATAAATAACAATAATAATACAATACCAAAGATAACACATGTAAACCAAAAATAAATACCAAAGATAACACATGCAAACCAAAAATAAATAATAATAATACAATACCAAAGATAAACAAATTCATTGATTTCAATGGCATTGTGAACCAAACCAATACATAGCCTTTTGACACTTTCACAAACACTTAACATGAAAGCTCACCATTAGACATTTAGGCAAATAGTTACCATGAAACCAAATTCCAACATTGCCAACAAGCCAAATTGATAGCGTTGATGCCTTAGATACAATAATTTGCAAGAAATAACATTTTTAAAACTATCCTAGTAGCTCATACGCTAGGAATAAGTGGGATGCAATGGAGAATGGTGGTAGCAAACATTATTTTTACAAGAAAACCAAGCCTATACGTTGCCATTCAAATCAATTGAACACCCCAAAGCATCCAACACGCTAGCCTAGCAACTTTAAGCATGTCAATGCAAGCTAGAAAGCCCAAAAACCCCAAGAACCAAAACTGCAACCGATCAATGCAATTCCCATGGCTAGAAAAATTCATAAAAAAATTCTAAAAATTTGTTTCGAGCTTCTAACACTAGGAATAGGACTTAAAAAACCTTAATCCCCTTCAAACGCTGCATCAGCAACCTTAGAAAAATTTAAATTACAACTCAGATTTAGTTGGATTTTTTCTGGAAAAACCCAATTTACGATAAAACAGTTGTAGTAAGACCTCTGGGAAAAATACGAAAAAAGTTAAAAAAATTCAAAACTTCATAAAAGGCCCCTCTACACTACCTTGGTAATCCCAGGAACCTTGGACTCTACCAAAAAGTGGTCCTAGCATGGTCAACGCTGTCTATCTTTTGGAGAAAAAACCATGGAAAAAGGCCAAAAACGTTGTGCACTGGATTGTAGAAAAACCCATAAAAAATTCATAAGAACTCCAAAAGCTATGATTCCACCTCCAATATCACTATAAAACCTCATACAACAAACCTATGGGCCTTGAAACTACAAATTTTATGCCATAACCTTGTAAAAAAATTAGAAACGCTCAGCTATTTTTCAACAAAATTTGAGCAAAAATGTTAAGAATAGGCTTAGAAAAAAATTTGAAACTCATGGAAATAAGCCTTGAAGAAAAAATTTCAATCTAGACACATTCGTGCATTCTAAACCTTCCATTCCACATAAAAAGAACAGAAAATTTTAACCAGAGTAGGCCTAGACATTGAAAAACGTTACTAGTATTAGGAAAGAACCTATAAAAAATGGCTATAGATGGATACCTTGTTGTCTTGGATGAAGATCCCTCACCTAAAGAACGATCTGGAAGTTTGGATATTATTCGAACAGCTTCGTTTGCATTGTCCAGTATGGGGTTTCTACTAGACAATTCCTTCCTCTTCGACATGATTTTTTAAAAAAGCCTGTTTCTACCTTAGCCTATATCTCCCTCCTATTGCAATGATGCTTCCTTCAAAGGTGGATAGGTGTAGGAATTGCCCTCAAATACCAACAATTTGAGCACTAGTGGCAAGACCTACTTTCGAATGTTTCCTTGGGGGAATCAAGGTTGGGATGAGTGCATAGACTGAGTGTTTTTGGTTGAAATCTGCTCTTGGTACTTATGCACAGTGGATAGAAACTTAGCATGCTGAGAAGCTTACTTAACACATAGTGAACAGGTGTTCATAAAAGAAAAGATCCCATACGTTTGGTTTAATTGAGATTATCACTTGGAAAGCCTTTTGACCTTAGGTAGGTCCCACAAGCCTTAAATAAAAATAAAATATTAAAAATCTCATACACTGAGATTTTGATGAGCGACGAGGTACCCCTACGCTTAACCATACGAATACGAGCATTTCATACACGATCCGGTCGAATTCCAAGGACTAAGTGGTTATGTGCCCTTGTGGAACAAGGACGGGTTGGTTGATCATTGTCTTCCCAAGCTTACCTCTATGTCACAATTGTATGGTTAAGTAAGCTTGAGGCATATGATTTTTATGGCTTTTATGTTTTTATGTCTTGCGTTAGTAGGGAAGGAGAGAGGTAACTAAATGACTAATTTAACTTAACTACTAATTAACTAAGTTCTAACTAATCCTAACACCAACATCTGTTCCCACTTGCCATATACATTCTGAACTAGTGCAACACTGCTGGGATTACCAAATGCTAATTGTTATTGGGTTACCAAGCATTACACACAAGTGGTCGTGCTTGTGTAATTTAATGATTTGCTTAATTGATCAAAATGAATTGCTATGCAATAATAGAAATGTAAAGTGCATAAAATAAAATAAAATAAAATAAATGCATAAGAAAATAAAATAAAAGAAATGCGTAAGAAAACAAATCTCAAGTGCTGCAAGGATGAATCGAAGAGCTTGTCTTTATTGCTGTACACAAGGTGTGCTCAAGTACATAATGCTCAAATAAAGATCCGTCCACACTTAGACCTCCTGCTATGGGCACTTGGAAAATACTCTAACTTTCAAACAGACTACAAGAGTTTCGCTACTTGACTGCTAAAAGATTTTTTCCCAATTGTGCGCATGGGCACTGTATTTATAAACTTGGGAGCAACTACTCTAATAATTAGAGTAACCACTCTAATAATTAGAATAACTGCTAAAGTAACCGCTAGAGTAACCACTCTAATAATTAAAATAACTATTAGAGTAACCGCTAGAGTAACCACTCTAATAATTAGACTAACTACTAGAGTAACCGCTAGAGTAACTACTTTAATAATTATAATAACTGCTAGAGTAACCACTCTCATCAGATTTAATCTCAAAAAATAGTTGTGCCTTGTGGGAGTATTCTCTACAAACATTGAAGCCTATGAAGCAGTGTAAGGAGTCTCAACCACTATCTAGAATGAGTTTTACATTGCAACCTTATCTTGGGATGGTCAATGGACTCTAGATATCTCCAAAGCCCTAGATGCTACCATAGGAGTTTTGAGATGCTAGGAAATAAGCCATAATGACCAAGAAAAAATACAACAATAATCCCATATGCTGAGGATAGACTCCTCACACGTTAGCCAATGTGTGGAATAGTGTGTAGGCAACAAAAAACTCTTGAATCACCTTATGATAATATCTAAAATTGGTAATTTCAATCCTAAATCCTAAGCGCTAATATTGATGGCTTTGGAGCTCCAAAACTAAGTTAGGAAGGCTTGAAATGGATCAGTCCTTGTCCCACACAATAGGCACATAGGCCCTGCATGTTAGCTAGTGTGTGGAATAGTAGGTGGGAACTTTAACCATCTCTTATCACTTAAAATCAAACTAGTGAAACTCCAAGGGCCTAAAGTGTGAAATGCATCAAGATTTGACCAATTTTTAGTCTTGAGAAGCAGAGTTTAGACCTCACACATTAAGTATAGAAAGATCACATGCTGGCCAACATAGGGAGTAGTGTGTGGCTTTCAAACAAACTCTTGTTAAACTCCCCATGATGCCAAGAAAGCCATGTTTGAGCACAAAACCATATATGCTAACTTAGAAACCTAGAAGAGCAAAAAGGTTAGTTGAAAAGACCTTACAATTTGAAATTTTTATTTCATATGCTTCAAAGGTAGTTGCCACACACTGGCTAGCATGTGGACTATAAATAAACCTTTTCCTAGTTAAAAATGACCTAAAAAATACCTTACAAATCACCAAACCTTGGTTGTAGATACTGATGATCTTGAAACCCAAAAAATTGAGTCAAATAAACTCATGATTGATTAATATCTATTCCACATGCTAGAAACATAGAGCCCACATGTTGGCCAGCATTTGAGATAGTGTATGGGGAGTTTTAATAGGTTTACAACACTCAAAACTGCTTGGAATTTGACTAGTGAATCTTGGAGTCTTAGACTAGAAGTCAAGCTGAAGTTTTACCTTGTTTGAGCCAAGAAATGTTGAATTTGGGTTTTGACATGCTGAGGCTCCAAGATCCACATGGTGCCTAGTGTGTGGACTAGTGTATAAGCTTTAAATTAGTTCTTGTTTGACTTCTTTTAACTTTAAAATGACCAATTTTGACACAAAATCCTATGTGCTACTGTAAAAGCATAATATAGCAAAAGAGCTAGCAATGGAAACTTCAAAAATGAAGAAATAATCTCCCATATGCTGGGGCCCTAGTCCCATACATTGTCCAACATGTGGACTAGTGTGTGAAGCCCTTGAAAGCTCTTTTCTAGCTCGAACCCTTCTCAAAATCAAGTCATTTCACTCCCTAAGCCATTGCACTAGCACTAGGAGTTTGTAGTAGCCAAGTATCAGGTGAAAGATCCCTCCAACCTAGGTTATCAACTTCACACACTAAGAGAGTAGATGCCACATGCAGACTAGTGTGTAGGCTAGTGTGTGTGGGATAAACAAGCCTTTCCTTGCCATAAATTACCTCAAAATTATCATACAAGTTACTAGAACCCTTTCCTAATGCTTAGACACTACCATAGGAGTCCAAGGATGCTAGAACTTGAGTCAAAATCACTTGGAAACTCCATGGCTAAATCCCACATGTTGGGATGCTAGTCCCACATGTTGGGATGCTAGTCCCACATGTTGGCTAGTGTGTGGTTAAGCATGTGAAGGTTTGGTAGGCAAAAAATTACTCCAAAATTGCTAATTTTTAGCCCAAGACACTCCAAAAAGTCCTACAATGAACATGCCTAGGTTACAGGTGATCAAATTGAGTCAAACAGGCCTCAAACATGGCCCACTAAGGTCTAAAATTGGTAACACCATGGCTCACTAAGACCTAAAATTGGTAACATATAACCATATTCAATCATATTCTACCACCTTTAACCCTATTTGACCTCATTTTTATCATCATTTTGCTTTTTGCCATCTTCATTTAGCATAACTGAATATCATTTGCTACTATTCTTAATTCTTCATAACATTAATTGGCCTTTTTGTACCTTGTTGCACTTTGTCTTGACATTATTAAGTCCAATGGTATTCTATTACTATGTCATGATGCATCACTTTAGCATTATTTAGTTAATCATGTCATATAGATGCAACTTAATGTGCTTGTGGTTGATGTGTAGGACTGGTATATGGACATGTGGGCATAATTTTGCTTACCTCTAAGCCTAAATGGATTCTATGGTGATGTTGAGTGATCCATCAATCTTAATTATCTAGATCTTAAGCTTGAGAGCATGCTCGACCACATAGCCTCTATAGAAATGTCTCTTAAGTGGCCTAAACATGGAGTTAAAACACATGACCTTGAGGTTGGTGACATTACTGAGGATTCTCTAGCTAAAGATGCCATCATAACACATAATGGTAAGGCGAAAACACTAAAACTAAGTTTCTTACTTGAATCACATCAAGCTCAAGACATCACCAAAATCCTTCAAGATAATATTAAAGCCTTTGCTTGGTCATATGAGCATATGCTAGATCTTGACCCATGATCAGTACAACATAACATCATACTCAACACTAGTATCGAACCTGTCAAATAAAAAATTGCATAAAATCAAACTAGATCTAGCCTTGACAGTTCATGATGAGATCATGAAACTTTATTAAACTGATTTCATCAATGCTATTATCCACACTAATTGGGTGTGTAATATAGTGGTAGCTTCCAAGAAGAATGGGAGCATTTGTATCTATATAGATTTCATAGATCTTAATAAGATAACTGTTAAAGATGATTGTCCATTTCCTAGGATCTATCAACTTATCGATACCAAGGTTGGACATGCCTTGTTATCCTTTATGAATGGGTTCTTAGGATACAACCAAGTTATAATTAACCTAAAACATCAACTTTACATGATCTTCATGAGCCCTTGGGAAACCTTTTGTTATATCATGATGCCATTCAGTTAAAGAATGTAGGTGTGATCTATCAATGAGCTATGACCTATATATTTAGTAACTACATGCTAGGATTGCTTAATGATTATGTTAATGACATAGTAGTCAAGTCCAAAGTAGCGAATGATCATGCACATGACCTCGACTTAGTACTCTAATAATGTCTTAAGTACAAGCTTAGGCTCAATCCTAAGAAGTGTGTCTTCAACATTAAAATTGATAAGATGCTTGGTTTCATAGTATCCAAGGTTGGGATACATGTTGATCCTGATAACATTAAGGCCACAACGAACTTGGCAGCACTAAATAACCTTAAGGAGCTTTGGGGACTACAATATAGATTGCAATTTATTTGAAGGTTCATCTTAAGGCTTACGAATAAGCTACAATCCATGTAATACCTACTTAAGAAGGAAGTTCACTATGAGTGGACTACCTAATGCCAAGAAGCCTTTGACAACATTAAACAAGAGCTAGGCCAACTACCCATAGTGTATCCACCTTAGAAAGATAAACTTTTTTACATCTACCTTGCAATCTCCAACATGTCTGTAGCCTCCTTAGTTTGTCAAATACGAGATTGAGCAAATTTTCCTGTTTACTATTTGGGCCATGCATTGATAGTTTACAAGACTTGATACATTGAGGTTAAGAAGTATTGCCTAACCTTAGTCTTTTCCTTGAAGAAGTGGAGACACTACCTCTTTAGGTGCCAAGTCAATGTCATATGCAAGGATAACATACTAAGAGCCATAACCACCAATATTTATGAAAGTAGTTGAATAGCTCAGTGGAAAGCCATAACTACCAAGTTTAACTTGCATTACATCTCCCAAGCCTCAATGAAGGGCCAAGTCATAGCCATGCAACTTACAATTGTCCCAGTTAAGGAAAAAATAGCCATTGATCCTGAATTCCCTGATGAACATGTTAACATTATCAATGAAATACTTGAGAGTTATGAGGCCATCATGCACTTTGATGGAGCTTCAACTACCCATGGGGCCAATGCTGCTATTATCATAATATCACCCTATGATGTAATCCAATCTTTCACTTATCATTTTTAATTCCCTTGTACTAATAATATGACAAAATATGAAGGGTTGATAAGAGGAATGATGGTAGGTTGTGACCAAGGAATCAAATGCTAATGAAGAACTGTGCTCTTCCCATAATGCAGAACACGAAAGGCCTTTCTATATCACCTATTGATAGTGTTCCTCAAAAGGAGTGGTATGACAATATCAAGTTCTACCTAATGCATGTGAATCTACACAAAACCTAACTACTCTACAAAAGGATGCTGAATGTAAAAGATCAAAATAATATGTGATAGTCACCAATTACACATTATGTCAAAGGTCCTATGATGTCATATTGTTAGTGTGCTTGGGAAAAACCAAAGCTTCCACAGTCCTTGAGCAAGTCCATGAAGGAGTATGTGGAGGACATATAGGACCTAGAGCCATGGTTGCAAATATTAGACAATTAGGATATTATTGACCCTATATGAAAAGTGATTGCCTGTAGAAGGTTAAAACTTGTGATACTTGTCAATGGCACAACAACTTAATACACATGTCACTAACTGAGTTGTACACCACTTAGATAACTTGGTCATTTCAATGATGGGGAATAGACATTATTAGATCTATAATGCCAAAATCTTTCGTAGGGCATAACTTCATCATTACTGTAACTAAATACTTTAGAAAGTGGGTTGAAGCTATCCATCTATTGGAAAAAACCCCCTAAAAGTCTATAAATTCATACTAGATAACATAGTGTTTTGTTTTAGTATATCTCTAACTATAGTCATAGACAATGGGCTACAGTTTAGTAGCCAAGAAATACAAGCCTTTTGGGACCAACTAAGCATTAAGAATTCATTTTTGTCACCATACTATCTACAAGCGAATGGGCAGGCCGAAGCAAGCAACAAAGTGATCATAAACCTTTTCAAAAAGATGCTAAACAATAGTAAACAAAAGTGGCATGAATGATTAATACATGCACTTTGGGCTTATAGAACAACTTTTAGGACAATAACTGGTGTCACCTTGTATAGTCTTATTTATGAATCTAAATCTATTTTACCCCTTAAATTGTAGGTACCAACCTTAAAGGTGGCTCTATCCAATTTCATCAATGATAAATAGAACAAGAAGCTGCATATCATCAATCTTAATTTGGTGGAGGAGTAGTGAATACAAACACTTTCTTACATCGAACGATAATAGGAGAGACAAAAACAAGAGCATCATCATGATCCAAATAGAAGAAAACTCAAGGAAGGAGACCTTGTCCTTAAGGTCATTCATGAACATGCAAACAAGTTCTTGGCCAATTAGAAGGGACCTTTCTTAGTTATCAAAGCCTATGGCAATGGGGCATTTAGAGTAACAGACATGGATGGGATTGAAATGGCCAACCTAGTTAATCATTCCTATCTTAAACCATATCATATCTAATGCTAACTTATTTTCCTATAGCCCTTGTTTGTCTTTTTTTTTTCAGGTATTGATGGATGATCAATGCCAATAACCTTTGTAGCCTATAACAAGCGAGCATGTGTAACCCCTCATTCTTTCTTTTTGGCATGATAGATGAACTGCAAACTTTGTATAAGTCTATAAAAAAAAAGACAAGTTTCTCATGTTGTATCTGTACTGACCTAAATTGTCAGTGTAAGGTTGGAAGGGAAACAAACACCAAGAGATCGTCGGATAGCCACAGTTGACCCTGCCTTCGCCCAAGGGCAAGCTGGAAAAGTAAACGAAGGCAGAGTACCTTGGATGATCTACACGCAGATCAACCAAGGACTTCCCCGAGTGTAAGCTACGGCTAGCACTGGGGTTATCGTAAACGGGATGTAAACAGAATGAAAACAGTGATACAAAATGTAAACAAAGCATACTGAATTATAAATAAAGCGTAAACAGAGCTATATTGTAAACAAAGCGTAAACTAAAGTAAATAATGTAAATGGAAGGCAATAATGAAACTGTATTATATTGTTTTAAAAAAAATGTGCACCGGTCAAAGCGTAGTTGCACATGTGTGGATGGCAAGTCAAACGCCTAGCCCCAGGATGATATGACACAATGATGTGATGATATGATATGATGAATGTGAGAAATGCTTGGATGCCAATAGTTAGGTGTGCCGAGCGCCCAAGGATTGCAGGTTCTGTCCTCTCTCAGAATTGCCAATCTCTCCAATTTTTTCCTCCTAATTTTTTTTGCCTCCTAGTTTATGTGAATTGACAGGGTATTTATAGTGTTGGGCTGGGCTTGGGTATGAAATCCAAGAATGGAATCAACGGCTGTGAGATGAGAGGAAAGCAGATCTAGCGACATGTGTCCCATGGATAGTTGGCACGGGTTGGATGTGTGCTGGATAGTTGCATTCTTTGATCAAGTTCAATGTATCTGTGTTGGATAGTTGTGCACAAGTTGGATGTGTGCTGGATAGTTGCATTCTTTGACCAAGTTCAATGTATCTGTGTTGGATAGTTGTGCACGAGCTGGATGTGTGCTGGCAAGCTACATTCTTGACCAGGTACATTGCATTTTACAATTTATGGGTTATTTAAGCCCATGAAAGTACATTTAATTTA
>MNCI01036336.1:1965515-1996355 GCA_015680685.1 Gnetum montanum | reverse complement strand
CAGAATGAAAACAGTGATACAAAATGTAAACAAAGCATACTGAATTATAAATAAAGCGTAAACAGAGCTATATTGTAAACAAAGCGTAAACTAAAGTAAATAATGTAAATGGAAGGCAATAATGAAACTGTATTATATTGTTTTAAAAAAAATGTGCACCGGTCAAAGCGTAGTTGCACATGTGTGGATGGCAAGTCAAACGCCTAGCCCCAGGATGATATGACACAATGATGTGATGATATGATATGATGAATGTGAGAAATGCTTGGATGCCAATAGTTAGGTGTGCCGAGCGCCCAAGGATTGCAGGTTCTGTCCTCTCTCAGAATTGCCAATCTCTCCAATTTTTTCCTCCTAATTTTTTTTGCCTCCTAGTTTATGTGAATTGACAGGGTATTTATAGTGTTGGGCTGGGCTTGGGTATGAAATCCAAGAATGGAATCAACGGCTGTGAGATGAGAGGAAAGCAGATCTAGCGACATGTGTCCCATGGATAGTTGGCACGGGTTGGATGTGTGCTGGGTAGTTGCATTCTTTGATCAAGTTCAATGTATCTGTGTTGGATAGTTGTGCACGAGCTGGATGTGTGCTGGCAAGCTACATTCTTGACCAGGTACATTGCATTTTACAATTTATGGGTTATTTAAGCCCATGAAAGTACATTTAATTTAGACCATGAGGGTTTGACATGTCCACAAATGGGGATTTATAATGAAATGTACAACAAGAGAAATTTGACTACCCAGCATGACCTGCAATGTGACCTCCAAAACTTTCAATTTTGAGCTGAAATCTGGAATTTCTAAAGGCTGGGACCCATAGTTATCAATAGTGGACCCTAAGGATGACTTACACCCTTGAAATCAAGTCATTTTGGATCAGTTTTGGGGCTCTAAAAGCTGGTGACGCTGATCCTTACGCTGTGCAGCGTCTGAAAAAGTAACCAAAGTGTACTTAGCCAAAACCAAACATTTTGAACCCGAAACTTTTGATTCTGGATGCTGGAAGTTGGTGCAGTTACTTGTGGGCCCCGAGGGAACCTTGCCTATTGAATCATTTCAGAGGCCTCCAAGTTTGGTCACGCTGTACTCATGTTGGGCAGCAGCATGACTTAGTTTGATTCTTGTCTAAAAGTGCTAGGCCAAAATTAGTGGTGTTTCATTGGTCCCTCTTTGTTGACATTTGGAGGAATTCACCTGAGAGGCGTCGACAAAGAAGTGCAAAACACCATAAGCAACAAAGCATCAAACATTAACTGTCGGCCCTTGGCTAGGTGTCATCGCACCATTTTCAAAAGTACATGGAATTGAGGGAATGTGGTTCAAGATGTAAGGGAATCGGTTGTAACCAGGGAAGCTAAGAGGTTAAGGGTTATGATTGCTATCGGGATTGTGGAAGAGGAATGCTCTCTTGTACACAAGTCATGTCATTGGTCCTTGTCAACAGGCAGGTTTTCAGTAGACTCGGAACCAAGACATAGGAGGTGCATTCTTTGGAGAAATAGGACTCTTATAGAGTATTTGCAAGGCCCGTTGTAAATAGCCAAAGCCACGCAATGATGTGTAACATGGTCTCTTTGAGACACGAGTGTAACTTTTTTTTAAGACAATTGCCTTCTCACCTGGGGCTTGTATGAGAATGGCCAATAGTCTTTTGTTTATGATGTCAATAGGGTCTTGAAGACCTTTTTCGTGCATTTTGCTCTTTGACCCTTTTTTTGTTCTTTTTTTTTCTTGGTCTTTTTGAAATAGCTTGCTTTTTGTGCCATGCTCATGTTTGAGCACTTGCATTTTGCATCATGTACTGTGTATCATGTTTTGTGTCACAACTGCTTAGAGAGTTACAGTGTGCAACAGTGTATCAAGAGTTTTAAGGTGAGCAGAATGTATCAGGGGGATGTAATTGAATAGGCTAGGGGGATCATGATGGGGAAATAGGAGATGCATCGAGAGTTGGGAATGTACTTATGACAGATTGATTAAACTAGTCACGTGCATCAGGAAAAATGTGATACCTTGTCGTCATGATGAAGTGCATCTATGCACGAACACCTCAGAAGTGTCATCCTGCAAACACAACTCTAAGAAGAAAAGAAATCCACAAATAAAATAGTAGTTAAACACTTTAAACAAGGAGATGGAGTCACCACGTGCAACTTTCAAAGCAAACAGAATCATGAACAACATCAGTTTCATTATGCCCCATGGGATGAATCATGCAAGAAGTCTTTGTGGAACAGGAACAACCAATTGCAACAACAGATCTTTTCAGGTTTTGCCTGGTCATCGATGATGACACCAGTTGATAGTCTTAGCGGACTGTTGTGGGTTAGTTTCATGTCATAACCCCTTGGACAGTGCTAGTTTAGCATCGTAGTGGACGGTGCATTGCTAGTTTATAGTCATAGTGGACTATGAAGAGGCAAACTAGTTTATATTCTTAGTGGACTCTGGATGCTAGTTTCATGTCATGGCGGACAGATGTAGCAGTTTAGTGTCATACCAGATAGAACTCTGTGGTATCAGTTTTAAGTTATGATGCTAGGACTTCTCTGTGGTATCAGTTTCAAGTCATGATCCAGGACTATTCTGTGGTATCAGTTTTAAGTCATGATCTAGGACTTCTCCGTGGTATCAGTTTTAAGTCATGATCCAGGATTGTTCTGGGGTATCAGTTTTAAGTCATGATCTAGGACTGTTTTGTGCTATCAGTTTTAAGTCATGATCCAGGATTGTTCTGGGGTATCAGTTTTAAGTCATGATCTAGGACTTCTCTGTGGTATCAGTTTTAAGTCATGATCTAGGACTTCTCCGTGGTATCAGTTTTAAGTCATGATCCAGGATTTCTCTGCGGTATCAGTTTTAAGTCATGATGCCAGGACTTTTCTGTGCTAGTTTATAGCCATAGTAGACTAATGCTTACCTTGCTTGTGTAAAGTGTGATGCTGCATGGATGGTCATGCTATGTGCCTGCAAGATCCTGCAAAAAAAAAAAAATAACTAGGAAGAAAACAACATCAAGTGACACTTGTCGTACATAGAGTTAGAATGTATGAATGAAAGAAAAGCAATGCATGGTAGTTTTAGGCCGTTTCGGGCCGTAAGCTAGTTTAAGGCCTTTTCGGGCCATGTGTTTTTGTAGTTTTATGTTTTTATGTTTGATGTTTTTCAAATGCAATGTGTAATCTAAGTTGACGAATGTGTAAAAAAAGCAAAATGTTTGATCTAAGTGAGCGGGCAAAATGTAAACACATAGGTTAGTGCAATGTAAACAAAAGTCAAAAAATGCATGTCAGAGGGGTAGGCAGAAGGTAGGAAAGCATCAAGCACATTTTTAGCCAAGAAGATTCTTGGTCATGTAGTTGCTTCCTAACTAGATATGGATTAGGAAGCATGCAAGGTTTAGGGTCCTCTGGGGGGTTGTCAGCTTCAACCACTCATTCGGGTGTGTTAGCCTTAAGCGTTGCATTGGTTGTCGTAGGTGTACCATTAAGAAACTCTTCTTCCAAAATTTGCACCATGTCTATGTCATGGATAGTCGAAGAGGAAACGTTATCACCATGGATGATAACTTGAACACCTTCGTATGGAAGGTGGATTTCTTAGTGGATGGGAGAGGAGATGGCCCTTAGTTGAGGTAGCCAAGGCTTGCCTAGAATCATGTTGAAACCTGGCATCTCCTCTATGACAGTGAAATCTGCACTAGTGGGGAATTACTCTCCTACTACAAAGGCTAAGTTGATTGTACCCTTGACCCTGACATGTGATCCATTGAAGGATTTTAGACATGTGGTTTTGGTTGGCCTGATTTCATCTGCCAAGCCTAGCTTATCGATAACGGAGTACAGGACTATGTTTGTTGCTGCACCATCATCAACATGCACTCTGCGAATGGTGCACTACCCAACACGAATGCTAATGGATAGTGGAGCTATTGTGACTTCCCATCGTTCGGGGTTGATTTTAACTACATCATCGCGGAAGTCTAAGGTATTTGAACCCAATCCTTGTGGTGTCTGTTGCAAAATCATTGCACGGATGGATTCTTTGTTTGCGGGGATGTCCTTTGTAATAGGAATGGATGCTAAGACTTGGGCTAATGCTTGGCAGTGAGTAGGTGAGGTCCTGACCAGGTCGTATAAGCTAAATGTTATGTTCTTTTGCTTGAGCATTTGCTTTACCTGGGTTAGTGCAGCTACGAAGTCTTTATCATTAGCCATTGTATTAGCTTTGACTTCCTCCTTGAAGTTTGAGAGATAGACCTCTTGGGTGGGGACTTAGGCTTGGTTTGCTTGGGGGTAGGGGCCCCAGTGTTTAGTTGTTGTTTGCTAGTTGTGGCCTTTACTTCGGCCATGGGATTTGCGAGGTTCTTGTTTGTCCTCTTGCGCTCCCATTTGGTGGGCTTACCTGGGTTGCTAGTGGGGTTAACCCTTGGAGGAGGAGGGATCGAGATGTTGCCCACTTTTGGGCTTTGGGTAGGTGAGGGCCATCACATTGTGGCACCTTTATGACAAAAGGTTGCTTAGCAATTTTTGTTGTAGCGTCATGCCAGTTTAACGTCTTAGTGGACAAACATTGTGGAGCCTTGACCACAAAGGGTGTTGTGGGTGCCACCTTGATAACAAAGGGAGGCCTCTTATTTATGGAGGTTGGGGGAATCCTTACCTTGCTGGGAGGCACATGGATCACAAAAGGTTTTTGCATAGGTTTGGGCTTGCCACCTATGCTAATTGAGTTTATGACATAGGAGGCATCATTTGTGTTGGATTGACTTGCCATGTCAATCACTAGTTGGCCTTGTTCTATCATTCCCTGCAGGTCATCTTGCAAGGCATGAAAGTTGTCTGTACTTTGACCAACCATTTGATGGTAATGATAGTATTGGTGCAATTTAAAATGTTGTGGGACTGGGGGCTCATTTGGTACTATTAAGGTGGGGTTCCTTAGTATCCTGCAGTACCTATCATGTTTTTGGCGGGTAACCTCCGATACGTGTTTGTGTTGGATTTTCCTGACTTTCAAGAGTTTCTCTAATAGTTGAGAGGGTTGCATTGGTAGTGATGTATACTTTGAGTGGTCCTTGCGCTGAAAGTTGGGCTTTGAGGTGGCCCCTACCGATGTAGGTGAGTTGGTGTCAAAGTTGGAAGCTTTGTTACCTAGGGCTTTAGGTTGTTTAGCTGTTGGGCCCTAGTTGGTTGCTTTTGTGATTGCGGCTACTGTTGCCTCGGTTGTGTTTTGCTTGAGAGTATGTTGGTTTTTGTAGGCCACATAAGCTGGGTCATTACTTGATTGTGTTGCCTCTTCTATGTCTTTAATTTGTACAAATGCCTGACTCAAAGTACGAGGTTTTAGATAATAAAGCTTTGATTTAATGAAGTCATTTGCGGCTGCCTTAAGGATGGTAAGCAAATACATTTCAGAAATAGGCTTGTGAAGTTCATTTAGGGCTGCACTCCATCTTTGGATAAATTTCTATGCTGGCTCTAAAGGTGCTTGTTTAATTTGAATCAAGCTATCTAATGTGGCTTCAGGTTTCAGATTGTATTTGAAATGGGTGATAAACTAGTGTAACAAATATTCCAAAGAAGATATAGAGCTACGAGGTAAGGCTCGGTACAAGTCTAAGGCTCTTCCTGTTAAGGACATAGCAAACACACGCAAAATTACATGGGGCCATGCCTGAAGCAAAAGACTTTCAGTTCGGAATGTCACTAAGTGGGCATTTGGGTCTCCCCTTCCATTGTACTTGGTCAGCTGAGGTAACAAGAATCCCTTTGGCAAGGTTAAGGGTGGAACTGAGGGGTCAATTGGGTCATCTTGATAAAAATCTAGTACCTTGACTTCCTCATTGTTCAAAGTTTTAAGGCATTTTAATTCTTCTGCCAAGGAGTGCATCATTTTTTGTGTGTCTACCCATTCTTGGACGGTAGGAAAAATAATGGATTGAGCGAATTGTGGATGATAATGATTTAATTGTTGCATTGTTTGTGGAAAGAAAGGTTGTTGGGCTAACATTTGTTGTGGTGGGATGGTATTCGGGACTGAGACTACCGGTGGAACCCACTGCCCAGCCATAGGTTGTGAGGTAACACCCTAAACATGTTGGGTTGGAGTAATTAATGGTGCTCCATGGATTTGTACCTGAGGTATGTAATGGGTGGATGTGGAATCTGGTATGACTGATGGCATTCCAATTACTTGAGGTCGAAAGATTGACCCTACATTAGTTTGGGGAGGGAGTGATTGAGATTGTACTTGTGGAGAAATGATGGAAGTGGACACATCAGAGTGAATATTATTGGGTACAGAGAAGATAGGAATGGAAGTAGGTACCTCTTGTTGGGAAACTGGTGCTTGAGTGTTTGCAGATGACGAAGGAAGCATAGTTTCTTCCAAGAAAGGGTGGAACAATGGGTTTGTGTAGGCATGAGGACTAACGGTATGGTAGGAATCTCCATGTTCAGATTGGGTTGCAAAATCATTTTCCTCATCTTGAGGCTCTATTGGCGGTAGCTGTAAGTCTTGACTTCTAGCCATAAGAAGCTGGGATATGATTTTATGATGGTTTTCAGACAATAGGATTATATCAAATGCTGAAGGGATGAACTTATGCCCTCTTTTGTGGATAAGTTCATAGTCTCGTTTTGCTTTCTTTTCCACACGATCGATAGGCAAGTTGGCTTGGATTTTTACACAAATGAAGTTATATTATTCAGGGCTTAGTGTGGCTCGCTTTGGTTGGATTATGGTATCAAATGTGTTAGGCATTGATGTAGAAGGTTGATCTGGATTCATATTCACAAATTGGGTTGTGAAAGTTGCTATTTGTAGAAACTGGCTAACTTTGAAAAAGAAAAAAAGAAAAAAAAAAGACTAAATCTGCCGGTAGTAGGAAAATGGATAAGTGTAAAAATGAAAGAAAAAAAATGCTAAGTATGAAAATGTAGGGAAAAAATGCTAAGTGTGAAAACTGCTAAAAATGGCCAACTCTAGTGCTACACTCGCTACGCTGGAGCTTGCTATGCTTTGAGAACTTGTTATGCTCTCTAGAACATCCAGAGTTTTGACTAAGTGCTAATCAAAAATGTAGACAAAAATGGTTCAGGCCCTCCTTCTAGCGCCAAAAACTGTATTGTCCTAAATCGTCGGTGTAAGGCTAGAAAGGAAACAAACACCGAGAGATCGTCAGGCAGCCATAGCTGACCCTGCCTTCACCCGAGGGCAAGCTGGAAAAGTAAACGAAGGCAGAGTGCCTTGGATGGCCTGCACGCAGATCAACCAAGGACTTCCCTAAGCGTAAGCTACGGTTAGAGCTGGGGTTATCGTAAACGGGATGTAAATGGAATGCAAACAGCGATACGAAATGTAAACAAAGCGTACTGAATTATAAATAAAGCATAAACAGAGCTATATTATAAACAAAGCATAAACTGAAGTAAATAATGTAAATGAAGGACAATAATGAAACTGTATTATATTGTTTTAAAGAAAATGTGCACCGGTCAAAGCGTAGTTGCACATGTGTGGATGGAAAGTCAAATGCCTAGCCCTGGGATGATATGACGTGATGATGCGATGATATGATGTGATGAATGTGAGAAATGCTTGGATGCCAACAGTGAGGTGTGCCGAGAGCCCAAAGATTCTAGGTTCTGTCCTCTCTCAGAATTGCCAATCTCTCCAATTTTTGCCTCCCAATTTTTTTTGCCTCCTAGTTTATGTGAATTGATAGGGTATTTATAGTGTTGGGCTAGGCTCGGGTATGAAATCCAAGAATGGAATCAACGGTTATGAGATGAGAGGAAAGCAGATTTAGCAACATGTGTCCCATGGATAGTTGGCACAGGTTAGATGTGTGCTGGATAGTTGGCACGGGTTGCATGTGTGCTGGATAGTTGCATTCTTTGATCAAGTTCAATGTATCTATGTTGGATAGTTGTGCACGAGTTGGATGTGTGCTGGATAGTTGCATTCTTTGACCAGGTTCAATGTATCCGTGTTGGATAGTTGTGCATGAGTTGGATGTGTGTTGGCAAGCTACATTCTTGACCAAGTACATTGCATTTTACAATTTATGGGTTATTCAAGCCAATGAAAGTACATTTAATTTAGACCATGAGGGCTTGACATGCCCACAAATGGGGATTTATAATGAAATGTACAACAAGAGAAATTTGACTGCCCAGCGTGACCTGCAATGTGACCTCCAAAACTTGCAATTTTGAGCTGAAATCTGGAATTTCTGAAGGCTGGGACCCATAGTTATAAATAGTGGATCCTAAGGATGACTTACACCCTTGAAATCAAGTCATTTTGGCTCAGTTTTGGGGCTCTAAAAGTTGGTGACGCTGATCCTTACGCTGTGCAGCGTCTGAAAAAGTAACCAAAGTGTACTTAGCCAAAACCAAACATTTTGAACCTGAAACTTTTGATTCTGGATGCTGGAAGTTGGTGCAGTCACTTGTGGGCCCCGAGGGAACCTTGCCTGTTGAATCATGGGCCATCGGGGGTTGTTTCGGAGGCCTCCAAGTTTGGTCACGCTGTACTCATGTTGGGCAGCAGCATGACTTAGCTTGATTCTTGTCTAAAAGTGCTAGGCCAAAATTAGTGGTGTTTCAGTACCTATTGTAGCCTATGGTGGCCTATATTTTGTTTTTTCTCTCATGTAGCCTTATGCAAATTGTTGTAAGTGCATGAATCATTAATGTGTCTTCTTGTACTCTTAGAGTTGTGCTTTCAAGGTGAAGCTTGAAGTCATCAAGAAGGTGTGACTTATCATGGTAGCAAGTTACCAAGAAATCTTGATGCACGAGATTCGGTTAGCTTGTCCCATTGTGCCAAGAGTGCTTACCTCATATCACCTCCATTACCCCTCTTGAGCCATAATCCCATAACCAAATTAGAGCCTTCCTTAACCTAATAACAATGATGACCTATGTTTGACATTCATGCAATGTGGCCACATGATATATCATTTGATATACTCCAACATCAAGTTTGTTTAATGTAACACATATCATTCAATGAGAAAACAAAGTAAGATTTAGCCTTGGCAGTGAAACCCAATGAAGGTTTCACCCCTTAAAAAAAGAAAGAAGGAAAAGATGGGAGAATTGCCAAGAAGGCCAAGAGGCCAATGAAGCCTAACATTTAAATCAAATGGCTCCAAAAAAACAAAGGGAGGATCCTAATGGCCAAAGAAGCCTTGGAGTGGAGTGATGGTTCCTCTAACACATTATTGAGTAACTAGCACTTTGAAGCACAAAGTGTGAAGACTACATTGGTTATCAAGCTTGTCACTACCATATCATGACCATGTTGTCAAAATTTGGAATTTTTTGTTAACCCATGTGACCATTTCTTGATAACGAAATATAGCCTTTATCTCATCTCAAACCTATAATATACCATCATGACCTTATCTCACCATCATAGGCATTTTTGGGCATGGTTCACTAACTAAAAAATAAATTGTGGAAAAGGAGCATTAGTTATGAACCTATGGTGGTGTTTCACATTCTTTTTTGATGTCTCTTGGGACAATCCTCAAAACATTAATAAAGAGGAGCCAATGACACACTCCAAAGAAAATTCATGTTGCAATATGTGAAGCTCATAGTCAAAACCTTTATTATACTTTGGTAGAAATACAAAGGCAAATACAATTGCCTTATTTTTCCAGAAATCTTGCATTTTGGCTTTGTATTGCTAGAATTTAGAGTAGTTTTTAATGTAAGAATGGTGATGTATAGCACACATGCTACAAATGCCTTATATTCTAGCTTTTGGAGGTTGAAAAATTCCTTACGGGCTGTGAAAATCATTATTCTCACTTCATATGTTGGGCATCTTGACCTCATACACTAGCTAGCATATGGGGCTAGCGTATGAGTTTTTGACTTTAATCTCATACACTGAGTATTACAGTTCCACACATTGGGTAGCATGTGGAGGTAGGAAAATTAGCATAATTTCTTACACACTAACAGAGGATGCTCTGAACATTGTAGAATTTGTTAGAAATCTATTAGTAATTATGGCAAAAATTATGGGCAATGAATTAGGACCTACATGACCTATTCAAACTAGAACTTGTCTCATTGTAAGGACTTTCAAAATTTTTGACATTTGAATAAATTTTAGACTTTCAATGTAAAGCATTTCCATAAGTCCATAACCATTTTCTCCTTGAGTGTAGTCCAATTGAAGTAGAGTAGGCTTGTAGCAAGCAAAGTTCAAGAGTAGATTGGAAAAGAACATGGTGCAGATTTGGTAGCAAAACACACTCTTCTATATGCATCAAGCATCAAAGATATTTCTATAGTCTTAGGTTTTGTTTACAACCCCAATATATTTCATAAACCTTTGTTTTTACATTAATACAAAATTGTAGTTTTACTTTGTTTTGCTAGATTACATTGCTTATTTCTATGTTCTTGTTCTCAGATTTGGTGCTTTCATACATTTTTATTTTTATATACATCAATAATAGATCTTTAAGTCCTTGGGTAATCAACAAGACTGTTCAAGGTGCTTTAGATTCTTTTTTGTGAGGCTCATGGATCCAAGGTTAAAACTATTCTGTTCTAAAATTTTTAGGGTTTTAGCACCGATTTTTTTAGGTACTACATTAGCATCCAAATACATTTGCATTGTGAGGAAAAAAATATGAACTAAATCATTAGTTGTAGTTGAGAATATTTTGTTATTTAAAAGATCTTGAGTTCAAGGTTAAAAGTTGGACAAACACTACTTGAAGTTAAGAGGAAGCTACTAGAATTAAGGCTAATGATGATAGACAAGCTACTAAAGAAAATAAGCTAGGATTAGAATTCACATGCTTAGGATACGAAGTTATGATTTAGGACCAATTTTGAAGATGCAAGTGAACATAGTTATTAGCTAAAACATGATGGTTTGAAGAGGAAATATGTAGGCAAGCTATATTGTGAAAAGATGCAAAAAATAAGATTGCATGGTTGAATAGAAACATGCATAGTGTATGAAGACATGAGAAATCATGATAACAAAACTAAATTACATTGTGACAGTTATGAAGAAATCCACTATGGCAGTGGAAAAATGTTAGACACATCAACTTGTCATGAAGATCTACATAGAGATGATCTAGGAGATTCACAAGAAATTGTAGCCTAAAGGTAAGACTTGTGTATTATTTGCCAACTTAGGAACACATTGGAATTCAATTATGGGAGTTTGATGGAAACATTAGATAGAAAATCACCATTGTGTCATGTATTTAGTCATTGTACATTAATTTAAAAAATTATTATTTTAGCCTACAGTGCTAGGTTGACTAGGGATTGTAGGATGTTGGTAGGTGGAGGTGCATTAATCAAGGATTGTTAGATAGGATTGCCAATAAATTTCATGCATATTTTAATTTATTTGTGTTGGTGAGGGATAGAAAAATAAATTTGAATGTTTTGGATCAATCTATGTTTGATTGAAAGGGTTATATTTAGGTATTGAAAAAAGAGATTAGGTTTTTTCTCTCACAACTCTATTTATTTTTCTTGCTAATTTGTTATTATTTTGGATAGAGTGGTCATGGGGCTGAGTTCATTGGATTTGCACATGTTATTTTCATATTTGCATGAGGTGGTTTCTTGTTAAAATCTGTTTCATAGTGAGTTTAACTATGATGAAAGTTAAGTCATGCTTCTCCATTGTGAGGTGCATGTAATTTGAAATTTTAGCTTGGAACTCATGGTTTCATATATAATCATTATTGCTTTGGATTTTCATGTTACACTCCTTTGTGTTTTGAGTTCATTGTACTAGGACTACAACTTTTCATTTGGCTCTATCATAGCTTAATCACTATGAGCAGTGAGAAATGTGAATTTCATGATGAATCTACAATACCATTTTTAAATAAGCATTGTACATTTTAAGCTTGCATCAGGTGAGTGAAATTCTTATATAAGTGATATTATAAACTTATAATAACTTTTATTTAGTCTTTTGTTCCTAAGAAAGATTGTTATTTTTAATAACACTAAAAATAACTTTAAAAGAAAAATATTTTTAATTATAGGAATGTGTTCCCATGTGGACAACCTTATAATTGATACTTTTGAAAAATGAAAGACATAAAAATTAATTATTAGTTGGGAAGATGACCTCACCCTAACAACATTTATATTAATTTCAACATTTGTGCTTGAACTTAAGATAGAAAAAGAATTTTAGGTAGTAGTAGAAAGTTATGATGACATATTAGCATATGAAAGAATACGATAAATTAGTGACACATATTGCATCATCATTAATGTGCTTCTTAATATTAACCTTATGTCAATAACCATAACCTACTTCTTAATATTAGTTTTGGTCTTTAAGTTAACATTGGTTTTGTTAGATAAGTACATATATACCTTATGAGCTATTTGTTAAGATTGATGAATACCTCTTATAATACAAGTAAAAGCATTTACTTAAGCTTCTATCTCCTTTGATTTCATTTTTTTCATACGATCATTCCTATCATTAACATTTGCTTGATTTTTCATATCTTCAACTTTAGATTGCTTTTTTTTTTATCATCAACTTCAACACATTTAATTTCCTCAACATCTTTTATCTTAACTTGAAAAGGAAAAACATTAAACAAATGTCTTTCATGATGACAAAAACTACAAGAATTAGAAAGATTATAATATGTAATTAAGGAAGCATCTAGTGGAAAATTATATGTCAATTATATGTCCTCGATCAATAGAAGTGTTTTGTGCACCTTGTGTTTATAGTCTAGTATATTTGGTTGAGGTTATTAATCCCTGGTGATGAATCCTTGCCTCTCATGTTACACTCTAAGGTTTCATGCATAATTTTAAGTCCTTTAGCATGATTTTAGCTTCATTTGGATGCCTTGGGATCATCTGGATACATGCCTTCGAATTCTAGNGGGGGGGTGGTAGGGAAGAGAGGGGATGTGTTGACTACCTTGTGCTAGTGCACTCGCTGCATTAGCACAAGGGTACCAACGTACCTCCTACCTAATCTTGATTGATTCTCCTCACCTGTAGTGTGACCTAAGTTGGCTGGTATGGTGTCAACAACCCTTTGTTGGCATCAAGATGCTAATGAACTCTCTTTGTTTCCATGCAAAAACTATAAATACCTAAGGAGAGTTCTCATAGAAAAATAAGTTTTACTTAGTTATTTCATGGGCATGTGGCATCCAGATTGTGTGAATAGATCTTCCTCCCTTAGGTAAGTTAATTTCCTTTCTTGTTTCTATGTTTTACGTCATCGCTTTCATAAGTGTGGCTACTCTATGAAAATGCTAACTTACTTATGTAGCCTAGAACCATTTGGTTGATGTATAGTTTAGTGTTTGTGTGGTAAATAAAGCTTATAATTTTTCTTCTTTTATCATTAATGTGTTAAATACTAAAATATCAAAAACATTATAAAATGTTAAAGCCTTATAAATATTTATTTAATTCTCATTTTCATAAGCTACAATGACTCAACCTTATCCAAGGAGGCCATAGTTGTCTGACATGGTTTTGGACCATCAAGGTTATGACTAAGAGCCATTTTATTGCATTTTATGTATGGCATTGAATGTATCCCTTGAGGAATTACAACGTGTGAGTGTGTGAGCATTGCCCCTATCCCCAAGTGGAATTGCAATGCATGTGTATCTAGTATCATCTTGTTCTTTATATCTATAAAATACATAAAAATCATAAATATTTTCTTTTCTCTCTTTCTCTATAATCACATGGAATTGAATTGTATCATATGTATTATAATATATTTTATACTTTTTGAATACAAAAACATTCACAAGTATTCTAGGCAATCAACTCAACATTGTTTCAAAGCTTACAATTGGATTGCACCATTATTCAAATGATATATGCCTTGGTCCAAAATTGGCAGGATTCCTATGATTAGTGTCATCACAAAGGAAGGCATTGATATATTATCTAGAAATACTTGTACAATTTTTAGTTTAACCTTTATTCAGATCTAGTGTATTTCTTAACGTTGTATGTGCAGGTTGTGAACACAAGTGAGATGGCAAATGATGCTAAAAATCCACCAAGGACCTTAATAGAAGTACCAAAATAACAAAACGATTCTATCATATTCAAGAATGTGAATGACCTAGCTCTACCACTGGTTGTCTTAACTTATCATTAGAATAAGAAGGGGAGATGATGTGATGTTCATGAACGTTTCACAAAGGGATTGGCCATGGCTACACCAGTAGCTCTCAATGAGACCTTGATCAACCTTGAGCTACAAAAATTTCAAGAATTCTACTTGGCTTTAACAATTGACCTTAGTCATTATTAGTCTCAATTGAGGTAAGAGATTCAAGGTTAGATAATGAAGGAGGAGGAGATCCATCATGGCTTTAAATGAGGAGCAAGACAAGCAAGTAAACATTAAAGGCAAAGGAGTATGTCATCATAAAGATCCATGATTGGGGGTTGTCAAACCCAATGTAGCTTAAACATATGAGGATGATCTCCTCTCCAAGTTCTAGTATCTTTACCTATTAGGGCCTTCTAATACAAATAATTCCCTTTAGTTCAATTGAGAGGATTATCATGTGCTCAACAAAGTTGTTTATATTCCAAAGAAGTATGTTTGTGATAGCAGGGTTAAATGTATCAATGTGGCTAATATTCCATTATATAGAGGGTATCCCAATGATGCCCTAGCTTCATGTATAGGCATTTGATAATGCTTTCTATTTACAAGTAGTCATCAGCAATTGACAAAAGTTGTTGTTATTTCCTCACACCTTCATCAAACAAGTTGAAACCTAATACAAATCCTTGAAACCTAAGTTAATTTAGGCATGGGAGGATATGATTAAAATTTTATACATCAAGTTCCAAACCTATACTTGCATTTTTAACATCTAAAAGAAGATGACCAGATAGAGGCATGAAGCTTGTGAATCACTGGACATCATCATGGAGAGATATCATCAAATTACTTATCAGTGTTCAAATCATGGCTTTAGTCGAAGAGAGTGACTCATGCATATTGTGAAAGGTCTAAGGAAAAAGACAAGGGAGCAATTAGATATGTATGTAATGGGCCAAATACACAAGAATTCTATCACCCAAATCAAAATGCTCTTGGATATTATTGCTAGTATGGAGGATGAATGAAGAAAACAACAATCTTTAGAGGACTATAACCACAATTTCATGTGCAATAAGGAGGTCAAAATCATTAAAGGCATTGCTAAGCCTCCTTATACTATTGAAGCCTTCACACATGATCAAGTTATAACTCATAAGACCTTGGTAAACTTGTCCCATCAGGTGGACCAAATTTGGGATGTGATGGACAAGAAAATGACAATTACTATCAAGGATCTTAAAGGTAGAGTGGTTGAGGTAGCAAAGATCATTATGCCACCTAGACTTGGAAAGAAGTATGAAGGAAAAGGTACAAAGAAGATCTCTTATTTTAAGAGCATAAGAGAAGATTTGGATGAGGTTGTATCGTTCTCTAGTGATAAGGGCTCATGCAAATATTATGTAGATCCTCATGATTCACAGTGCTACCCAATCATGGTCCATATGATTGGTGAAAGGGGATGAGCTAGGATGCCTTTGAATCCCAAGTTTGTTAGGAAGTAGACAAGGAGGACTTCCTTCTATGGCTTATCATACTATCCTATAGGTGTGTATCCACAATCCATGTAGCAGTACCAACAATGATCAACTTCAAATCCTTGGGGTGCTGCTCCATGGAATTATCCAATGCAACAACTGATGATGTTTCTTGCAAATGCTTATCCTAATAACCCTATCTTGCAAGCTCCTCATCATTGATAGTATCTTATGTCACTTGATCCCATGCCAAGTGGGATCCCTAATTAACCACAAGCAAGATAAACCAAATCTTGTAATAGTGCCTATTATGTTAATCATGGTTTCACTTCTATTATGGAGCAATATTAAAAAGCTCATATCAACTCGGTTGCAAAGGGAAATTTTAGATCCCATTATAGAAGATTTTTTCATAAACATTGATTTAGGAGTTAATATCATTTCATTGTAGTAGTACCTTGATTGGGGGATTCCTTCTCTTAAGAGTATTAACATTAGGTTGGAGCTGGCACAAAAATATTATACATACCCTATGAGCTAAGTGAATGATGTTATGGCTAATTTGGTAGGATGTTCATATCCTATCAATTTCTTGATGGTCAAACTAGAAAATAGGGTGGAAGACAACTTTTTTGTCATCATGAAAAAATCATGTTTGTGCACCATTGATGCCAAGGTAGTTTTGCAAGGCCTCAATCTTAAAATTGGTAGAAAATATGCGACCAGGAAGACACATTACAAGAAAATATCATGTAATCCTTCCTATTCTTATGGCAAGCATGGTTGTAATTACTATGTCATAGAGCATCTCTATGCCATTAGATACATAAATTTCGTTGAAGAGCGTGTAGTCCATGAAGCCATACATAGGGTCTACGAGAGATCAATTAATGCTTTTGTCTTATCTAATGCTAAATCATTTGATTTGGAAAGGGAGAATACAATGAAGGTAGCTACAATGATGTAATACAATCCTAAATTCTTGTGCACTCTTGATTTATCCTAGGATATTTCTTCACCACCTATTAAGCTCAAACTACTTTCAAAAGCATTGGATTATTTGTTTTTTATGGATGGTCAACCTTTCATCATTAATTTCTTTTTAATGATCATCCAAAAGGCTAATTTAAAATGGATAATTACAAAGTAGAAAAGAGCCATTACTTGGTCCCATGATGAACTCATAGGAACTAATCCTTCAATTTATCAATATTGCATATACATGGACTAGAGTATCATACCACGGTAAATAATACAACATAGACTTAATCCAAATTGTGGGATGTAGTAAAAAGTCAATTTTTTTTTGTCTTTTATGAGTTGGTTTCATTGCTCCTATCTTTGACAGTGAATGGATTAGTTTGACTATAGTCCCATTTAAGAAGGGAATGGATGAAGAGTTTGTATTGACTATAGGTTGTTAAATGCTACCATATTTAAGTACCATTTTTTGTTAACCTTTGTGGACTAGGTGATGGACAATATCTCTGGTTAGAAGTAGTACAAGTCATTGATGAATACTCTAGTTACAATCAAATCAATATAGAGTTAGAGGAGCAAGCCAAGACTACCTTCATATATTCATGAGGGACCTTTACCTTTAAGTGCATGCCCTTTGGATTATGCAATTCACTAGCCATGTTTCAATGATTGGAAATGTTTATTTTCCAAGATTACATCGGCAAGAGTATGAAAGTCTTCATGGATGACTTTTCCACTTATGAAAAATTGTTCTAGGAAGCCTTGGATATGCATGAAGCTATCCTATGTTGTTGTTGCCAAGTGAACTTAAAGCTAAATTGGAAAAATAGCTAGCTAATGGTGACTAAGGACATCGTGCTTAGCCATAAAGTTTCAAATAAGGGGATTGAAGTTGATCTTGATAGGATCTAAACCATTGAGAACATGACACAGAAGCCCATGATTGTTAAAAAGATGTGATCTTTCTTAGAAGACACTAGTTATTTTCATTATTTTATTTAAGATTATTCTATAATAGCTAGGACCTATTCAAGATCATGAAGAAAGACATTCCATTCTTGCAAAGCAAGAAATGTGAAAATACCTTTCAATGTTTGAAGAAAAGGCTAACCCAAATGCTTTTATTGGAGAGTTCTAATTGGACTTAGCCATTCCACCTAATGACAGATGCTTATAACTTTGCATTGAGAGCTGTCCTAATGTAATTCAATGAGAAAAAGAGGCCCTATTACATCCATTATGCTAGCCAAAGCATTGTGGAACTTCAATTAAACTATACCATCATGGAAAAAGAATTGATGGTCATTGTTTTTGCACTTCAAATATTTAGATATTATGTTCTTGGATGTAAAATTTTCATTCACTCTGATCATAGCACCATCTAGTTTATCATGAATAAACTAGATGTTAGTCCTTATGTAATATGATGGTTGGTTCTCTTGCAGGAATTTAACCTTCATATGATTGATTGTAAGGGAGCCAAGAACATGATGGAAGATTAACTTTCGTGGTTTTGAATTGGCAATAAAGGAGAAGGTTTACTCCTCGATAAATTTCTAGATGACCATATTTCTAATGCCATTGTTTAAATCAATTAGCAGACATCAATGCCCATGATATGTAGGTATCCTTAATTACCTATTGGCCTGGAAGCTTTCTCCTAGATGGAATAAATGCAAAATCAAATGATTTTTGCACCAAGTAAGGCCTTACTTGGTTATCAAAGAACATCTCTATAAGGGATTCCATGATGACCTGGTAAGGTGCTATGTTCCTGATGAATGCTAAGGTGATATCTTAGCTCATGTGTACCATGGTTTCTATGGTGGATACTATGCTAGGAAGAAAACCATGATAAAGTTGTTGCTCATGGGCTATTTTTGGCCCACCATGTTCTATGATGCCCAATACTTTATGTGTTGCTGTGATAAGTGCCAACATGAGGGAGGTCTATCCTCACATGTGGAGGGACCATAGTAGTGGATCCAATTACTAGGGCCCTTTGATATGTGGGGGATTAACTTTATAGGTCCCATCTCTTCTACCTCCAATGACAAGATGTACATTATTGTATATGTAGATTATTGCACAAAGTGAGTGGTAGCTACTACCGTTAAGGACCACTCATCTACAATTGTAGCAAACTTCCTTAAGAACAATGTGCTCCATAGGTTTGCAATCCCATGAATCTTGATCTCTAATAATGATATGCATTTTAATGATAAGGTTTTCAAGAATTTATTGGAACCTTGTGAAGTTAATCATAAGTTAACTTCCCCCTATCATTCATAGGTCAATGGTCAAATGGAAGTAACTAATTGTAAAATTGTTAGAATACTCAAGAAAATGGTTAGTAAGTAACGAAGAGATTAGGCCAACAAGCTTAGTGACATACCTTGGACTTATTGAAAGACATGGAAAAATCCTATGGGATACACTCTATTCGAGTTCATGTATGGATAGGTACAATGAATTTCTATTAATCTTGAGATGATAACCTTGGGTAGTGTTGTAGATTTTGATATGACCTCAAATTTTGCTAAAAAAAAAGAGGCTTATTAACCTTAACCTTTTTGATGAAAACCATAAAATCACCTCGATGCATAGTAAATTAGAACATTCATACAGCAAGACTCATCATGATGTTCACACCAGAGAGTTTGATTTTAAACTTGGTAATAAGGTCCTCTATTTTAATCTGTTTCACTTTACTCATTTGGATGAATTTCAATTTCAATGGGAAGGACCATACATCATTCACACTAGTTACTAATCTAGTGCAGTCCATATTTACCATCCTAATGAGTTAGATAAAATATTTTTGGTCAATGGACAACACTTGAAGCATTATAAATAATATCTTTCTTCTCCAAGGGTACCTAATGATAAATCTTATACCTTGTACTCAAAGGTCTATCAAGTGATAGATATGGATTAGTCATGGAGAGAATCCTTCATGCCATGTTCAATTTTTCATTATGTTCTACTATTTTGCTTGCTTGTCTTAATAAATTTTGTATGTTTAGTTAGTAATATTTATATTTTTGAGCTTAACAAGCAATATGATATTTTCTTTTTTCTTAAGCGTATGTGTGTGTGTATGGGAAAACCAATTAATATGCTTTATGAATGCTTACTCAACAAGTAAATGATGGATGGGTGAGTTGCAGATGTGATGATGATGTGAGAGTGCTAAATGGGTAAAATATAGAGCCTTGATTAATGAAATGTTCACAAAGAAAAACTCATCCACCCATTTTTTTCTATTCATCATTGGTGAATGAAGCATAGATTTAGTGGAGATCTTGAACTCACATTTTGAGCTATTGATGTTGACATTACTAGGATCATGGACAGGTGATGGGTTCATAATTGAGGGTGTGAGATCCAAATTTTTGGAAGTATCCTTGGTCACTAAAATGGAAAGGATGTACCATCAAGGATCATTGTGACCATTGAATGGATCTAATCAATGTGATTGGAATAAGGTGCACATGCTACCTTACCTAAATAGCCTAGTCAGAAGAGGTTTGTGATCTTGCAAGTCTATGCATGCCATGTGGTGAGTAAAATTTTTCCTATCATGTAAGTTAAGGATTCTAGATAGTGATCCAACACTCCAATTGTTTCCATAACTTCATGTAATTTAAAAAACCCTATTTTCACAAAAGGAAAAGATAAAAGAAAAGATGAAAAAAAGAGGATAAAAATAAACTATATCTATAACAGAATGATGAGAAGAAGAGGTGATGAGAAGAACAATGCAATCTCATGGTTATTAGCTCACACAAATTGGTACTTTTACCATCTTGGGATAATCATGTAATTGCTCAACTAAGTCAAAGAAAACAGGTGAACCAATACTCATGTAAACATTTTTTATGTTTAATCCATTTTCTAAATCACTTAAACTTCAATGTAATAGTTTACAACAATCTCCTACTTCATTCCTACTCATGGCCATGAAGGTCCAAAAGTTTCTTTCTTAGTAAACTTTAGTAATGTCAATTGCTACTTACATATAATTTCTAAATTCATTTGTTTTTAGGGATCATCATTGATCTAGACCATGACCATATTCATCATCTATTGGTCATGGTATCATGATCTTTGTTAGGATTGGGATTGGTAAGCATAGACAAAGGGATTAATAGGAGGTTTCTGGTAGAGTAAAATCTAGTGAACCTATCGTGCATGTGTGCATTAATGAAGGAAAACCTAACTAAAATCTTTACTTCTAGATGTTTTTTGGCATGCTACCTTCATTTTATTTCACTGACAGTTAGACCATGAGATAAGCAAGGGTAGATAACATTGATGATGATACGTATGACCCTGCACTTGAAAGGGGAACTTGAAGAACTATTCTTACTAGGTGGAAGAGTAATGGTAATGGGATGTATAGTGGATCTCTTGTAGCATGCAGTATGTCCTCACATGCTTCTTGAGCTAATTGAATGGTTGGCTATGGATTTAGTGATGTTACACACTCTTTTCCTTTCTTGTCTATCATGCATTCTCCATTCATTCCATTCCATGTCTTGTCCATTGTTATGTATGGTAGGAAGTTGACTAGGCAAAGTAGAGGAGGAGCATAAAAATGAACTTCCTCCACTAGTAAAACCTTTAACATTGGAATTTGTTGATGTTTTTAAAGAAAAATTGGAAGGGCTTCCACTAATGAGATCCATCCAACATCAAATAGACTTTATATTAAGAGCTATAATCTCAAATGAAAGAGCCTACTGCATGACTCCAAATCAAAGAGAAGAATTAAGCAAGCAAGTAAATTACTCTCTAAATATTTTATTATGGAATGCATCTCTCCTTGTGTCATTCTAGCTTTGTTAGTTCTTAAGAAGAACATTGATGAATTAAGGATATGCATAGATTCTAGGGCTATTATTATGATTACTATTAAGTATAGATTTCCTATTCCTAGGATGGATGACATTCTTGATGTACTTGCTAATGTTGATATTTTTTCTAAAATTGATTTCAAAAGTGGTTATCATCAAATAAGGATTAGATCGGGAGATGAATGTAAAAAAACCTTTAAGAGAATGGATGGCTTGTATATTGGCTAGTCATGCCTTTTAGGCTAATTAATGCTTCAGCCACATTTATGAGGCTCATGCATGAACTCCTAAGGGATTTTATTGGTAAATGTTGCATTGTGTTCTTTGATGAAATTCTCTTCTATAGTTCTAAGGAAGAGGACCATGTACATCATTTAAGGATGATATGCTCCAGGTTACAAGAGGCAAAGTTGGTGATTAATGCCAAGAAATGCCACTTCATGAAGAAGGAAATTGTCTACCTAGGTCATGTTTTCTCCAAGAACCAAGTCAATATGGAACTAAGTAAGATAAAGGTAATCATGGAATGGCCTTCATCTAAGAATTTAGTTGATATTGGTTTGGCTAACTTGTATAGGAGATTCATTAAAAATTTTAGTTCCATTGTGATAAAACTATTTTTTATGCTAATGTGATATTGTATCTATGATATCATAGCTACGATATCATAGCTCAAGCTACGTCATCATTGATATGATGTCTAAGGAGCTCTATAGCCCTACAAGTACCAATAATTAGCTTTACAAGCAACAAAATTTTTGTCAACCCTTAGAAAAATTCTTGTAGTTTTATTTCATAGTTTTGGCGATAGTGTAAATGCCTATAGTATGGTGTTAAGAAATTGACCAAATTTTTTATTTGAGTAAATTGTACTTGGGCATAGTTTTTGACTAGCAATAAAGATTGTGACTATTTTACATCATTATAGCATTTCTTAGTTCTTTTGTTATACTATTTACTTAGCATAATTTTCTTACTTTCCTAGTTTAATCATTTACATTCCAAAGTACTTTACTTTTATGCTTATTAGTTAAGTAGAATGGGTACGATTGGTTTTGAATGCTAAGTGTGATTGTTTGGTAACCTAGTAGTGGTCTTGCTTGATTTGCTTAGTAGTAATTCCACATGGTAATCCCAATGACAATTACATAGGTCCAAGGTGTGTATGGTAGACTAGGACCAGATGTCCATCTCTTTAGGCTAGGATAGATTTTTATTTTGATTATTATTTAGACTTAGAATTTTATCTCATTTTCAATCATGTTTACCATTAGAAGTATTAAGAGCCTTACAACATCATCTATCATTTGACTCACTAAAAGTTAAAACATACATTAAGATTTCACTAACTTAAAGTGGAAAGACAATGATCAGGAACTTAACATCAACTCTTAGCGTAATTACATTGTCCATCCACAGATTATGATTTGGTCATGTGCAGATACTAGTAACTTATATGGTAGAGTGTTGGGATATGTCTTTGCTAATCATTGGCACTATTGCTAAGGATGTATCAATGTGTGCTAAGTAGTTGATATTATATAGTTCATTGTATTAAGAACCACAAAATTTATCCTTTACACCTTTAATCAATCCCAATAACACACATACAACTAAGTGTTAAACACACAATATGACTTCAATAGTTAAAGAGAAGTTATCATCTACCAAAGAGCTACAAAAGAGTAATGAAAAAACACATGATGTTGAAGACTAGAGTATGCTTATGCAAACAAGGATTTCATACATTCATATCGATCCCTATTATCTTGATTATACATTCATATTTCACTAAGATGAGTAGCTAAGGTGGAGGAAGTTGAAAGACAACATTGTTTTACCTCTAGAATATTTAGCATCACCCATGCTTCAAGAAGCCTTAATGGGAGTGAACCTAAGCCATGCATAGGAATGGTATCATGTGACCAAACAAATGACTAGGCTGTATCAACCCATAGAGACACAAGTAAGAAGAGATGTTGCTATGGAGACAAGACATGAAAATAGTAAAGAAAAGAAAATCAATCCCAAGGTTATCCTAGAGGAAATTAATGATGATGTATTCTTAACAAAGTAACTCCATCATAATCATGAAGCCCACTCATAATCATCTATTATTCATCTAGAAGAACTTGTCATGGTACAATTGCATTTGATCCTTGCAAAGACACTAAGACAAGAGCAGAAGAATCTAAACATAGGTAGAGTTCAAGGCCTAGAGCTTCAATGGAATTACAAAGGGATGAATTTTAGAGTCACAAAAGGAGAACTAGCTAGAAGGGCATGGAGACTTAGTGATTCAACAAAGAAAGGTGTCAAAATCATGATAGGCATGAATATCATTGAAGGCATCCTAATGAAAAGAAGAAGAGTATGAATTAAGAAGAGACAAGATTAGGTGTGAAGAGAGAGCATATTATGAGCACCAAAGGGAACATCACTACAATAGATCTTACAAATACAATGACCATGAAGACCCATCCCAACTTTCTAAGGCTTTGGTGAAACTTATCTATCCCACCATACAAGCTCATAACCTACTAGAGGATGTTGGGAAATCACTTTTTGTCACCACTAAGCATTTTAGTGGTGTATGTTATGCTTCCCCTACCAACATGGGGATTGAGCCCCTAGTTATCCAAGGAAATGTTTAGAAGGCCAAGGAGTTACATGCTACAACTAATGGAGTAGCTATAGTGAAGCTAAAGAGACCTATGGTTAATGAAGCAGCACCAATTATTGAACAAAGGATTAATACAGCCAAGTAATAGTATGTTTTCTTGAGCTACCTTCTTTGTCAACAAAAGAGTAGAACAAGTAAGGAAAAAAAAGAGTCCAGTTGTAAACTATAAACCCCTTAATGATATCATCAAACTAGTCCAGCACCAAATCCCTAGTAAAGATGACTTATTTCAAAGGATTTTACATCCTCACATATATTCTAAGTTTGATCTTAAGTTTGGTTTTTAGCATATACAATTTCAACCACAAGATCAATGGGAAATAGCATCAACGGTGCTTGGTGGATTATATGAATGGACGGTACTCCCCTTTCATTTAAAAACAACACCCTCCATCTTTCAGAAATGTATGGATGGTATTTTTAGTCCTTATCCATTCATCATGGTTTACATTGATGATATACTAATTATGAGTAAAAATCTACAACAACATATCAAGCATTTGAAGACCTTCTATCAAGTTGCAGATACTAATGGCTTAGTGTTGACACTAATCAAAATGCAAATAGTAAAAGAGATCATAGATTTTCTAGGTTTAGAAATCACCCAAGGAACTGTTGCTCTACAAAATCATATCCTAGAAACCATTAAAAACTTTCCTACAGAATTAAGAGAAAAAACACAATTACAACACTTTTTGGATCATATAAACTATGTCTTTGGTTTCTAGAAAAATTTAGCTTAGGATAGAAAACTACTTAATGAACAATTAGGAAAAAATCCTTGTCCAGGTCTCACAAACATAGTGAAATAGTCTCTCACATCAAAAGACATTGTATGAACTTACCACAACTACATCTACCATTAGATGGCAAGTTAATCATAGAAATAGATGCCTCAAATGAATTTTGGGGAGCCACACTTAAATAAGAAAAGGGTAAGATGATAAGGATATGTCGATATGCATCTGGTAAATTTAGCCCTTCTCATCTCAATTACCATAATACTCATAAAGAGTTACTAGCCATAGTAAAAGGGATTGAGAAGTTTAGGTTGTTTATACAAAACCAACACTTTATCATCAGAAGTAACCTAAAACACTTTGATAAATATCTCTCCACAAAAGCCTTAAACAAAGTTGCTCACACCAGATGTATTAGATGGGTGTTATTTTCTTCTAATTTTAAATTCAATACTGAATATATTAATGGAAAACATAATAGCTTAGTAGATTTCTTGACAAGAGAGTATCAACTCTCTACTTAATAGTTTGTTGGTTTCTAGATGTGTTAATAAGTAAAGGATGGACTCTCCATTCTTCAAATTGGCTCAAAACTTGCAAAAAAGAAGAAGTTTACATGGTAACACTTGAACAAGATCAGCTCTTGAACTACCATGAATATATTTGTATGAATTTTTTGTTGTTATTTAGATCACCTAAATAATTATCTCCCTCAATCTTGTATCTATCATAAAATATTTTCTCAACCAATAGATGACAGACCTTTCCTATATTCATCTACCCACCTAGAACTTTGTTCCTTACAATGGCCTTCTAACCCTGACATAGTTAACTAGCCCTATTTCTAGCCTAATCCATGCCATGTCCATATAATTGAACTTAACCCATGGGGTAGCTATGAAAATCCTTTTGATGAGTTTTGGACTTGGTCGACCAAGTTTGATCATTTACCTATTCATTATCCTTCCTCCTATCTTAGTGCATTGTTTCAAAGGTGAAATGAATATCATGGAGATTATCTATTCTATACTAATTCTAATGTCTAGGAGTGGCACTTTACTAAAGAAATTGTGACACCTAGATACTTCCTAGCCTCCACTATTGTAAAAAGGATAGACTAGTAGAATCCATGATAGCAAGATTTCTATCAAGATGTCTATACTAGCAACATGATTGACATCCAGACTCATTGCTCTACCCATGCAATTATTCCAAGGAGTCTTTCTCTTTACACCTTGGACTCCAAAATGGACTAGTCGAGGCATGATGGTGCAGTGGAATGTACAATCTATCAAGTGGGCAAACCATATTCACCACAATTTATAAATTGGTCAAAATTTGATAGTAACTTTGGGTAATTATAGCTATAGTAAAAGGTCTTTGTACAGTTCTCTCGTGAAGCTACTTTTGCAAAAGTAGATTTGAGATTATCCCAAAGCTCATTATGCTATCTCCCACTAGGATAGTATGTTGTGTATGTATTGTAGTGTCTAGAGGTCATCTCCTCTACTATATATTATATGCACATCAAAACTAAGATGCAATCCAAGATCGAGATATCAAAAGAGTTACAATTTGTGCCTTTCAAGAATCCCACCTTAAAGCATCCCTAAACATACTTTCTTCATTTGTACTCTACTCTATAGTGTGAATAATATGAATAAGGAAGTTTTGTGCATGATCTCTTTATGTATCTTCATTTCGTGCATTATTTGTGTTTTTGTTAAATGCATATGTACTGTTAGATTCATAATACGAGTGCATGGAAATTGAGAGTTAAGCAAATGGAAGAAATGGTCTAGGTAATATCCCATTCTGCCAGCTTGATCATCAAGTTTATAGTTGATGATCCTAAAGCTTGCATTGAGGGTGATAAATTTGATAGGATATACACCAGAGGGACATGCATGTTGTCAAAATCTAGGATATGCTCAAATTCATCCAATAAAATATGAACAACACACTACTGGTTGATCATCATGCCAACATGTTGTTTCAAAACCCTCCTAGAAGTATCTACCATTTGGAGGACTAAGTGTAAAACTAAGTTATTTTTTATTTACTTTTAGTTTTCTTAGGCTATTTTGGCTTAATGGTTTTTATTTTTGTTAACATGCCTATAGGTACAGAATGGATGATCATGCACTGATCAAGAGTGATCGAATCTTGTGTTTAGCCCAAATAGCGTTGGGGGTATTAACCAAAGGCCAAGTTGTGAGGCTTATTGTGATGGAGTAGCTCAATGATGACTTTGATAGGTACACCACATGCTATGCTTAAGCCTATCACAAGTGCTTAGGGAATGGAATAATCCATAGTTGGTGGGGATTCCCTAATTTCGGTGTAGAGACACATATCCCCCTTAGTATCCCCACATTACCTTCACCAAGCAAGCAAAGTAAGAATTCTTTTTTTTTTTATGTTATATTTTATTTGTTATGCTATGTCAACGTTTCCATGGCTACATATTTGTAGGTTATTTAGGCCTTAATTTTTTAAGTAGTTTGATTAGTATGGCTATAAATATTTTTTTAATTGGTTATATTTATCATATTTTTATTTTTACATGTGCCTATGCTTAAGCTAACAAGTTGCTTTTAGTGTGTTGTAGGGGTTGTATCTTCATCCACTGTCACCTTGATCACTTCAAGACGTACTGAGGAGACACTCATCCTCAAGTTTTGTGAGGTAGATCTTGCACAACATTGGTTGGCTAGTTAGACACCTAGAAACATTTAAGCAAACATCATTGATGCAGGTTTACTTGATCTTATCATGGCTTTTATCCCAACCATCCATACTCCTAAGATGGTGAATATCATTGACTCCTTTAACAAAGGAGTAAAGAAATTTTTCACTCAAGTCCATGACGTGCTTGTCACCTTGGCCATTGATGAATCCACCTTCAGTGACCTTTTTGGTGTTCTTCATGAGGGCATGATAGTTGTTGCCAAATTGACAAAAGACACAAGCCATTGGGAGAAGGTGGAAGAATGGATTGAAACATCACAAAAATTTTAGCAACACTTCCAGACAACTTTAGAGCCTCTGAAATGGCTTCAAGCAGCCCACCATGGAGCAAGTAAGGTTCCCTTGGGGCCCACAGATCATGACGGAAAGTTTTGGTGTCAAGAATCATCAGTTTCAAGGTCAAAAAGTGCAATTTTGGCTAAGTACATTGTGCTTACGCTGCATAGCGTAAGGATCAGCGTCACCAACTTTTGGAGCCCCAAAATTGAGTCAAAACAGGCCGAAATTGAGCACAAGGACCCCCCATGGCCTTCACCAAGGTCCCCAGTAGCTCCCAGCCTCCAAAAAATCAAGATTTGGGCCTCAAACATGCCATTTTGACTTGGTGACGTTGGGGTTACTTTTTCAGACGTTGGACAGCGTAAGGATCAGCGTCACCAATTTTTAGAGCCCCAAAACTAAGCCAAAATGACTTGATTTTAAGGGTGTAAGTCATCCTCAAGGTCCACTATTGATAACTATGGGTCTCAGCCTTTAAAAATTCTAGATTTCAACCCAAAATTGCAAGTTTTGGAGGTCACACGTCAGGTCACATTGCAGGTCACACTGGGTGCTAGACAAGCAAGGCGAAGTTAATCCTTCTTGATTTTCTTTGTAAATTTTTATCATTTGAGGGCTTGTCTAAATTATTTGTATTTTCATGGGCTTGAATGATCCACATCTTGTGAAATATATTAAATCTAGTCAAAGAAGGCAAATATCCAACACACATCCAACTTGTGCATAACTATCCAACACAAATACATTGAATTTGGTCAAAGAAGGCAAATTGCCAACACACATCCAACTCGTGCCAACTATTCATGGGACACATGTCACTAGATCTATTTTTCTCTCATCTCCCAACTGTTGATTCCATTCTTGAAAACCCTAGCCAAACCCTAGCCCAACCCTATAAATACCCTATCAATTCACACAAACTGAAGGAGGCAGCAAGAGAGGCAAGGACAAGAAGAAGAAGAAGATTGGAAGAGGCAAAGATTGGAGAGATTGACAATTCTGAAGGGGGATAGAATTTGCAATCCTTGGGCGCTCGGCACATTTGATTGTTGGCTTCCAAGTTTTTCTCACGTTCATCCCATTTCATTGTCGCATCATCGTGTCATATCATTCTGGGGCTAGGCGTTTGACTTGCCATCCACACTTGTGCAACTACGCTTTGACTGGTGCATATTCCTGTTTGAAGAATACAATACAGTTTCACTATTGCCTCCCATTTACATTGTTTAGTTCTGTTTATGCTTTACAAATATAGCTTTATTTATGCTTTATTTATAATTCAGTACGCTTTGTTTACATTTCGTATCACCGTTTGCATTCCGTTTACATACCGTTTACGATAAACCCAGCACTAGCCATAGCTTACGCTTGGGGAAGTCCTTGGTTGATTTGCTTACAGACCATCCAAGGCACTCTGCCTTTGTTTACTTTTCCAGCTTTCCCTCGGGCGAAGGCAGGGTCAGCTGTGGCTGTCTGACAATCTCTTGGTGTTTGTTTCCCTTCCAGCCTTACACCGACGATTTAGGACAGTATAGTTTTTGGCGCTAGAAGGAGGGCATGAACCATTTCTGTCTACATTTTTGATTAGCACTTAGTCAAAACTCTGGATGTTCTAGAGAGTATAACAAGTTCTCAGAGCATAGCAAGCTCCAGGGTAGCAAGTGTAGTGCTAGAGTTGGCCATTTTTAGCAGTTTTCACACTTAGCATTTTTTTCTTTCATTTTTACACTTATCCACTTTCTTGCTATTGGCAGATTTAGTCATTTTCTTATTTTTATTTTTTTTTCTTTTTTTCATTTTCAAAGTTAGCCATTTTCTACAAATAGCAACTTTCACAACCTAATTTGTGAATATGAATCCAGATCAACCTTCTACATCAATGCCTAACATGTTTGATACCACAATCCAACCAAAGTGAGCCACACTAAGCCTTGAATAATATAACTTCATTTGTGTAAAAATCCAAGCCAACTTGCCTATCAATCGTGTGGAAAGGGAAGCGAAACGAGACTATGAACTTGTCCACAAAGGAGGTCATGAGTTCATCCCTTTAGCATTTTATATAATCCTGTTGGCTGAACACCATCATAAACTCATATCCCAGCTTCTTATGGCTAGAAGTCAAGCCTTACAACTACCTCCCATAGAGCCTCAAGATGAAGAAGATAACTTTGCAGCCCAATCTAAACATGGAGAATCATACCATACCGTTAGCCCCCATGCCCACACGAACCCATTATTCCATCCTTTCCTGGAAGAAACTGTGTTTCCTTCTTCATCCGCAAACACTCGACCACCTGTTCCCCATTCCATTCCTATCTTCTCCGTGCTCAATAACATTCACTTTGATGCATCCACTTCCATCATTCCTCCACCAGTGCAGTCCCAAAAACTCCCCCAAACCAATGCAGGGTCAATCTTCCAACCTCAAGTAATTGGAATACCATCAGTCATACCAGCTTCCACATCCACCCATTATATACCCCAGGTGCAGATTTATGGGGTACCATTGATTACTCCAACCCAACATGTTCAGGGTGTTACCTCACAACCTGTGGCTGGGCAGTGGGTTCCACCGATAGTCTCAGTCCCAAATACCATCCCACCACAACAAATGTTAGCCCAACAACCTACTTTTCCATAAACAATGCAACAATTAAACCATTATCATCCACAATCAACTTAATCCATTGGTTTTCCTATTGCTTAAGAATGGGCAGACACACAAAAAATGATGCACTCATTGGCAGAAGAGTTAAAACGCCTTAAAAATTTCAACAATGAGGAAGTCAAGGTACTAGATTTCTATCAAGATGACCCAATTGACCCCTCAGTTCCACCCTTGACCTTGCCAAAAGGAGTCTTATTACCTCAACTGACCAAGTACAATGGAGAAGGGGACCCAAATGCCCACCTAGTGACATTTAGAAC